>PVIH01006610.1:0-109165 GCA_004025045.1 Sigmodon hispidus
GACAAAACGCCAGCCTACAGAATGGGAAAAGATTTTCACCAACCCTACAAGTGATAGAGGACTGATCTCTAAGATATATAAAGAGCTCAAGAATTTAGATCCCAAAACCTTGAATAACCCTATCAAAAAATGGGGTTCAGATCTAAAAAGGGAATTCTCAGCAGAGGAACTACGAATGGCTGAAAGGCACCTGAAAAAACCCCACTCAATTTTTATGAGATGGTACCACTATTCCTTTGTGCTGAGGAAGAAATACAAATAAAGGTTCAATTACAAGGTCAAGATTATTGGGGCCACAAGTAGGAAGGATAGAGTGGAAACCAAATACTCAAACCATGTGGACTGTCTTATGACATCCCATTGCAGTTCCATTTTAGAGAGAGAGAAATTGAGCTCAGATAAAAAAATTCTTCCCAAGGAAGTTCTACAACCCAAAGCTTGTGCTCTGATATATAGCTGATGTATAGTAGATTCTTGCCTATGGGATGTGTGTGTGTGTGTGTGTGTGTGTGTGTGTGTGTGTGAGAGAGAGAGAGAGAGAGAGAGAATAGGCAGGCTCACACATGGAGGTCAAAGAACGCATAAGGATCACAGGTGTCAGTTCTTGCCTTCTAACTATCTTTTTTGAGCCAAGGTCTCTGGGGTTTGGCTCACTCACTTCAGGAGATCCCTGCACCTCATCACACTATGAGGACACTGGGATACTGGGATTACATCTGAGGACTACCATGCGGGGATCACATCACTTCTTAATACTTCCAATGCAAGCTTTTTCTTTACCCATTAATGGATCCATCTCTCTCTTCAGCCTCATTTCATTTGTTAAATTTAATTTTTAAATGATTTTTGAAAACTTCATACAAAAATACTGTATATTATTTTTATCTTTCACTTCCCCTCCAATGAGAGTTTTAAAAACTGCTTCAGTTTTTATTATATTTTAATTATATTCTTTTCCTTCCCTTTCTCTATCTAAGCCATCTTATACACTTCCTTCCTGCTTTCTTTCAAATTTATGATGCATTTTTAACTGATGTTACTTATGTGCATGCATGCATGCCTGCATATATATGTCTGCATAAGTATATATTTATATTAAAATATAAGTATAACCTGTTCTATCCTGTACTACACACACACACACACACATTTAGAATTGGCCATTTGGTATTGAGTAACAAACTGGTTAACTCTTCATTGAGTTAGTACCTATAGTTACCTATAGTTTTTGTCTACGTTTGAGGCTTTTTTCCTTTTATTTTGATTGCTGCCATCTTTGTTCAGACCTCCAATAATTATGAATGTCTTTGTTATGTCTGTACCACCTACTGAGTCCATTCAGTGTTGCTCATATGTGCATGTATTTAGTGCTGATTAGCTTGGATTGAATGAACTATCCTAGTACTCATCCTTGAGAAAACTGAGTCCTCTGCTCTCATCAGCCAGTGATCACATGTAGCTCTTCATCTTGGTGGGGCCTTGTGAAATTTCCCTCATTATTATTAGGCTGTCAGCTGATGTTGTTACTTGTCTTGTTTAGACTTCCTAAAATATATACACATATGGAGGTGATGTAGATGGAATTGCCAAATAACAGAGGAGATCACTTTTATCACCAAATGAAGCATCTAGTTATAAGAATGGTTATATCTAATCAAGTTGTTAGCCATACATACCATTCAGACAACATAGACTGATCAAAGAGTTTATGGTTGGGTTGGCATGCTAACAAAGGAGAGAGATAAAGACCAACATAGCCATAAACTCTTTGATCAACAATGATGACTTAAATGCAAGTTACGCTAGTGCAATGGTGGCATAAAGCTCGTGGGGGTGACCAACCAACATATGATGAGAATGTAAAGCCCATCCTATGAGATAAAACCAATCTCAGACACTGCTCAGATAGCCCAGGCTTGAGTCTAGATAGACGTGAACCTAGGGGAGAATCAAGTACTACTTTTCTGCTAAAGAAATGTAGCAGACAAATGAGTACCAGTTACCTTCTGCTATACTAATTGATTAGTGTCATCAACAGAGAAGCTTCCTCCTACAGTAGATGGAAACACATATGGAGACCTACACCTGAACAGTGTGCAAAGAGTGAGAGTCCAAAATGGGATGTCCATCAAATCCATCCCCTTGGAGGTCAGGGATCCTGAATAAGAGAAATTGGAAAGATTGTAAAAGCAGCAAGGATGGGGGACACCAAACAAACACAGTCTTCTAAACAGAGCAGGAGCAGGACTGAAACACACATGAGCTAAACTGAGAGTGAGTCAGCACGCATAAGACCTGCATGAGTCTGGTCCAGATAGGGTCCCAGCACTGAGTGGGGATGTTTGAAGAGGTGTGGGGGTCATGTGCAGTTTGTCCTTCTGGCTCTGGGTTCCCTCATCAGTATACTTTCTAGTTCCATCATCCATTTTCTTTCTTTCTTTTTCATTTCAGAAAACTGTCAATCTGACTTTAATTTTAAAATGTCAAGAAGAAAAAGTATCTACACTTTTTATTTTTAGACTGAAAAGTAAAAATTAAGAGAATTGAGTGGTTAACTTAAACCCCTGGAAGTGCTTGAAACTCTACATCACTTTAAACACCACAGATAGGGTGTTTAAATAGACAGGCTTAGAGCCAGGATGGGTAGACTAAAGGGGGTAAGGAGGGTTTTAAAGAAATGATGGGCTTCAGAACTTCAAGAAGGTTGGATTCTACATCATTTCTCAGTACACACCCCTGAAGGTTCTGATGACCACTGAATTTGGGGGGATCATCTTGTCTGTTGCAAGAGGTTTGCATTCAAAGCCAGTTATCTCGATGTTCCTTGAAATCATATTTAGCCAAAAACATTAGACTGATAAGCTTATCTTAAAATATGCTTGGTGAGTATTTGACAGAGTGCAAGATAAGTTAATTAATGACTACACTGCTCTATTTTCTTACTTAGTTAAGAAGAATAATAACTTTTTTCAATTTTAAGGGGATGTTGAAAGGTCTCATGACTTGTGTGCATGGCCATGTTGTAAAATGTCCATGGCACTATGAGACTCTTAATGCACTGTTGCAGAAAAGTCTGCACTGAAGGCTTGATTTACATTCTCTTTTATGTAATCTTTATCAAATACACCAAAAGGATAAATTTCAAAGCTCTCCACAGAGGCTTTTATATTCTAGACATTGTAAATCTGTCGAAGTCAGTGGCATTGAAAATGTTGCTTGAGGGTTAAATATTAAAGTAACCCTTGAGATCTAGTGATGAGCCCCATTCAATTACACATAGCTATAGGAAACCTGTTCTTCACATCTGTGCGGATTAACAGCTTCTCAGAAAGGAAAAGTGAGCACTCATTAAAAAAATATTCTTACACACACACACACACACACACACACACACACACACACACAGACACTGACAGATGTTTAAGGAAGTTAAACTTTCCTTAAGAACTGAAGAATATCACAGGAAAATAACAGGAACATCCAATCAGGCAATTTCCATGAGCAGAGACTTCTGATAAAGGGACATTTAAGCACATGTGATTTACACAAATAGTCTCGGCTCACCTCTCATCTACTGCTTAAAGCCATCCGAGCCCCAGTTCAAGTCAGCTATTCAATAGCACAATTTGGAACGCTGTAACAAGTTCAGTCTAAGCAAAGGACACCCCGAAGAGGTACAAAACGCTACAACTTCCCAATCCTGGTGTTATAGTTAGACATGGCAACTGTATGGATCAGGGAAGATAGGTAAGATTCTCTTCAGAGGACTTTTGCTTTGTTCTTGTTTTGTTAGCACAGGGAATCAAACTGAGTGCCTTGTGTGTTCAAGGCTAACACTAGTAACATTTTTTTACATATTAAAAACAGATACAGCCTTAAGGAACAATAATTTATTCAAGGTAGAAACATTTTTTTCCTTCTAGTTTTTAAAAACATGTAGCACAGTGTGAATAATTTAGTCACCCTACTGTTCAATCCCACACCAGAGTTTCCTACATAATAGTGAATCCCTCATTAATGAACAGTGAAGCATACTCCACCATCTCCCTACTCTTGCATGGCTTTTTGTGTCTTCTATTCTACATGTCCACATGTGAGATGAGCTGCACATGTCTTTCTGTGCCTGCCACATTTTCATGAACTCAGTGATCTTGTTTTTATTTACAGAATTATAAATGACTGGATTCGGATACCTATCTTCCCTATGGCTGACTAGTATTCTATTGTATGGTATGTACCATACATTTTTATGGTGATATCTTTGGGTTCATCTGATTTGAAGGTTTTGGGGGGGGTGGAGATGGATGTTCCCTCTGTCTGAATGCTCATTTTCTTCCCCAGATTTGGGGAAGCTTTCCACTTTTACTTTTTACTTATTACTATTTCAGGCATTCTTTTTCTTGCTTCTTTCTGAAATTCCCAAGATGTATACATTGGCTTTCTTGATAATACCCAAACATGCTGAAGTTAGCTTCATTCTCTGTTCCTTTTCCCAGCTAAACTGACATGATCATTTCAAATGCCCAATCTCCAAAGAAATGGATTGTATCTTCTCTCTGACAGAGCATGCTGTTTGACCTCTCTTTAGCTCTTTCATTCAGTGCATATAGTTCATTGTAGTAAAATTTCCATGTTTCCTCTTAAGATTTTTTTCAGAATAAAATTGTCACACCATGAAGGCATTGGTCTTTAGTCTCATTCTATATTTTTATACAGGGTATTTTGAAAAAGTCTCCACAGGTAATTAAAATACTTTCATGTCCTGTGCATTTATTTCTGGAGTTTTTCTTTTCTTTTTCTTTTTTTTTTAATTATATCTCCTTCCCTCTCCTTTTTGACTCTGTGGTGATATTTATTCATTTGGAAAACAAAGCTAAAATACCTTCCACCTTTCCTGACTTGATATTGCATAGGAACCCCTTACACCACAGCAAACAGAGGCTGTGTGGGCCTTCTGTTGGTCCACACCACTCTAATCCCTTTTGTATTAAGGGACCCTGGCAACTCCAGGGTCATCTTTACTCTAAGGTGAGCCAGATGCCAGAACTTGGAGTATTTAGTAGAAAACTCCAGACATTTTTGACTCAACCTTTCTCTCCTCTGGGAGCTTCTTTCCTTGTTTTGTGTTGTTTTTCTTTATAGTTCACCTCCCCACCCCTACCCTAGTTCTGTGGAGATTGAGGAGAAGAGCTGTCCTGACTACCCAGATACTAATTAAAATTTCCATGTCTGTTCTCTATGGCCAACACAGGTCTAGCCTGTGACAGATAGCTGTGCTTTAAGAAAGAAAAGGCAAAATCCTGTTCTTTGGAAGAGTGCTATGAAAGTGGTGACCCTGAATACATGCCCGATTCTTGTCCTTCCAGGAGGGGAGATGTGAGCTAGAGTCTGATCACCATCCTGATGGAAACCATATTTGTTCTCTGTAGCCATAGAAGTCTATCAGAGGACAGTTAACTACATATCATAGGCCTGATTACTATTTAGGAACAACTTTAGGTACACTGTATCAAGCTCACTGTGATACTGAAATACTTTTAAGCATCATGAAAAAAGTATCATTAGGGCCAACTTTGTAATTCTACTTCCATAGTGAAGGAGAGGAGGAAGTAAAGAAAGGAAGGAAGGAGAGAGGAGAAGAAGAGAGAAAGACATACAATATTAGGAAGGACATACTGAAGATGATAATGATCTACATTTTATATTTTCACAAGTAATCACATTTCTTCATTCTGAGGATGCTCCAGTTTATATGCATGTGGCTAGCTGGAAAAGTATGATGGATGACACTGAATGACCTCTGCTTAACAGCTGCCTTCCTCACAGGGAAGGGAATGAAGATTGCTGGTTTCTACCAGACAATCAGAAACAACAGTGACTGTACCATTAGTGTCAGAGTGGGCCTGGGACCATTCAAATTGGAAATAAGGCAACAGTAGACTGTGTCATTTTTTCCTAGTCATGAGTTCTCAGTTTGAGCTGATCAAATTCAGAAAAGAGAGGAAGAGAATATCAGAGAGTTAAGCCTATAATTCAGCTCTTAGTACAATTTTCTCTTACTAAATTTAATACTGAATGTATTGTGATGGAGAACACATTTACATTTGCTTTGTCCAGTAAATGATAAGATGAAATCCCCTCTGTGCCCCAAACCACGAGCATACTATACAATCAAGGGCTTTGGTGTTCGTGGCCACGTGGCCTTTGCTGTCTTTGACCCCTGAGGGGTTTTTACTTCACTTCTTTATTTCCAGTTTTAAAAGAAAATGTTTTAAGAGTGCTCTTGAACCTCCATGCTGACTTTCTGGATATTTCAAAAACGTTTTATCAAATAAAATATTCATTCTGATTCAAGGTAGGACCCAGGATGAATGTGTTATTTTTTGATGGAAGTGGTAAGTTCATTTGTATGGCGTAATTAATGGCAAAGATCCTTTTTTGTTTGCTAAATTTCAATATGTACATAGGAATACTTAAATATCTGTGCACAGAGCAAAGCATACCACAGAAGCAATACCAAGGCACTGCTACCCATCAAATATATGAAATAACATCAACTTTTAAATCCCCCTATACCTGCTTTCCAGCCTCTCCCTCTTCCTGTAGAGATACCTATTTGCACAAAATTTAGTGTTATTACTTACTTTTATATGTGCTTTTGTGAGAGTATACTTGTATATTTATTGCTAAGCAGAAAGCAGTCTGAAAGTATGTTTGCAAATAGGGTGCATACAGAAGACATAGCCAATGATTTACTCTTTTATCTTAAGTTCAAATTCCTCCAGCTGCACTGGTCCATGTTGGTGACTAAACTGTCATTGTTCACTCCCCTGCTTCTAGCAGTCTGTTGAACAAACAGACTACCATTCAGCCGACCTTCTGAGAACGGACTTTGAATTGTCTTTAGGCTTCTCTCACAGTTATTGACAAGTATTTCACATGGTAGATGAGGTGATGCCATTTCCACCACCTGGCGCTATTGCTTCAGCCTTCTTTTGACCACACTGTTTGTTCCCTTTGACAATAAAACCCCTGTACAGCTTATGTCATTCTGAAGCCAGTTCAAAGGCTTTTGGACTGGTCATCCTGAACTTCCTCTCTCCTTGAACTGTCCTTTTAGAGTGCCTGTTATAATGTAGATAATAACTATGCTACAAAAGATAAGCTTATTTAATCTCTATGTTGCTACAGCTGAAGAGACAAGAAACAGCTGACTGTTCAACACTTCTGACTGCTATTTCCATCGCCCTGCCCACACTGCATAATTTTATGCATCTAACAAGTGTCATTTTTAAGCACTCCTTATTGATACACAATTTATACTATCATTATGCCCCTGAAAGATGAGGAGCTTCCAAATTTCAATTTCAAAGAACCTTTAGCCTGCATGTTCTTTGTTACATAAAGAAAAGTGGCCTAAACAAGAATAGTGGCATAGAGCTACTTTAATGTTTTAATAACACATGCATTAATTCACACAGAGACAAAACTCTTCCTAGATAATATTCACAACCTTCCAGGGATGCCTAGGACACACCTAGGAAAATATTTTCTTAAATAGACTCAGGATATAGTGAGTACTCATTACTGAACTGCATATGCTAAAATGGCTTTTGTTAAACAGCATGTTGCTAACAAAATATATTGGCAATTTATTTCTGATAGAATTTTTAATTTTGAAAATATTGTTGAACTAATAATGATGTATTTGGGGTATACATATGTGCATGTGGATTTGTGTACATGTGAGGGTGTGTGTATATGCATATATATGTATATGTGCAGCACATAAGTAGGTTATTCCACTGATCTTATTTCACATCCTTCTCCATATTCTTTTTTTTATGACAAGGTTGTTCTGTGTAGCCTTGGCTGTCCTGGAATTTAAGTTTTATGTAGACTAGGCTGTCCTTGAACTCACAAAGACCTGTCTGTCTCTGCCTCCAAGTGCCAGAATTACAGTCATGAGCTGCCACTGCCTGGCCTTATATCTTATCTTTTGAGACAATGTGTCTCCCTGAACCAGGAACTGGCTGATTTTACCAGACTAGCTTGACAGTGAATTTCAGGGACTCATCTGTGACCAGGGTTACAGACTCATGGTACCATGCACAACTCCTTTTATCTGGGTGCTGAAGATCTGAGATCAGGTCTTTATGTTTGTGCAGGAAGCATTTCCCTGTCGGACCCATCCTTTCTGTCCCCACAACGATCTATTTTATGAATTTGTGGCCATAGTTTGTATCTTAAATTTACTGATTAATATTACCTATGCCTAATATACAGTTTTGAAACACTTAGGAAAATGTTGTCTGGACACTCATCAAATTATTGTGATGACAACAAAATTGCAAATAGAAGAGAAGACATTATGTGTCAACCCTTAGACAATTTTAATTGCTCTGTTTTTGTTAAGGGTTGATATACACGCTGTTGTCCTACAATATGTAGCTAGATCACATTTCTGATGTAACTTAGCCCAGAGGGAATTGGAGAACAAAGACTAATGCCACTCACCATTTTACGCTGGTGGTCCTGGATGCACAGATTGTACTGTTGGGAAAATAACCACCAGACTGCAGCCAGAAGATACACACTGTGGATAATATGGGCAGAGAGCTAGTGTAGGATCTTACCTGTCTAGAGACTGGAACTCTCAGTGTTCAACATGCCAAGGGATGGGTTGGATAAGGAGAAGCAGTGTCCTTGAATCCTGGACTTCTTTAGTCATTTATACTAAAGGAGGTCAAAGCAGGCCATGTAGACAATCAGCTCCAAGATATGCATACTAAATAGTAAGCTTTCACAGATGACATCCTAAGATTACAACAAGTATCAGGCTGTCTGACTTGGAAGAGATGGTAACAGTAAAGGAATTTACTCCAGACACAATGGGATAAGTATTAACACTTACTGATGGACTATGTGATTCTTTCTTCTTTTGATCTGATGGTGGCTAAGTCCTGGCATTTAAGGACCTTTGAAAGAAAGTAAGAACTTTAATTTCCCTCACTTCACCTTTTTCTGTTTTGAAAGATGCAAAGTTTGGTTAGAAATTCTATTCTTCTATAATTAACAGACAAACCCAGAAATAGTTGAAGATTTAGAAAAGCGTATTATTGTGTGAGAAAAACAGGGCACAGTTCCAAATATGTAAAAGAACGTGTCTTAGAAAAAAATGGTTTCTGAAAGAAATAATATCAGTAAGAAAGATAAGATGGCCACTTGAAGTCTATTGAAAAATGCATTTTGACCTTTGTGGGATGTGAAGGGGAAGTCTAGTAGACAATATGATAAGATGAAATCAGAAGTTCAAAGGAACTGACTGATGAAATAAGAGCCTGAAAAAGAAATGAAAAAACGAGAATGAGTGTACTTAATGCCAAGTGCCAGGGAGATCAGAGGCAAACAGCTGATTCCCTCCAACAGAAACACACAATGGAAGATTATAAATGTGGAAAAGAGAAGAGATGCCATTTGAAGATGAGAAGTAGTTTCTCAATCCCCAAATAAGGAGGGGAAAAGCAATAATCAAGGGTGAAAACAATTCTTAACATGAAGGGGAAAGTCATTTTGGTTAGGAAAGAATTGTCATAGGTTTATAAAAGGGTCTCCCTTCTTAGAATCCTCTTGGCTTTTCCAGTTTGAATAATAAAAATTTAGAATGTTACATGGAATAATCTAACAAAAGTATAAAAATACAGAGCCCATATTGGGCTTATTCTACTGCTAGAATTCAATAAGATATTTATCAATCTTTAACTATTTTAAAAACAGTTTCTGAGAATCTGGGGATTGTATGTTAAAATCTTTTCTTTTTATGCAAAGATAGTAAGCAAACTTGCTCATATTTTTTAAAGATTTTTTTTTAAAAAAATGAATTAGGCCTCCAAATGAGTGATATTTATTTAATAAAAAATTTAATATGAATATTTCTTAAATACATCTACTAGATTAAATGCAAAGTTATATTCTATCTTTTAAAGGAGGTACAAAGTAAATAAGGTTATAAATGTAGTCAGTGACTCAGAATTTAACTGATTCATGCTGTAAATTTGAATGAGAAAACTTCACAAGTATCCAAGGATGCTTGCTTCTAAGCATTTGAGGATGTGTCATCAAATGTTATTTCATAAACTTACTTTCTCCAAAAATGGGGAGGAAATGTGCAATAAAAATGATTTGGTAACAGAAGTCAAAGACTTTCTTGTTTAGGAAAAATGCTGAAAACTAATTATAACAACAGTCAGCTGTAAGGTGAAATGTTTTTGTATAGCCTGTGAAGCACCACCCATGTTGGCTTTGAGAAAAGGCCATATTTTCAAAATGAAAAATTCTACTTACAAAACAACAACAGCAACAAAAAGCCAGAACCAAACATGCATAAAGAGTTTATAATAAATAAGTATTGATAATAACATTAATCAATGAGGCAACTGTATATAAAAGAGATTCTTGATTATTCCATGGATTGGTCTCATAGATAATTATTTTGTTAACATCATTCTAGTGAAATCCTCATTTTGAATAAGTGCACGTTCTAATACACCCTCAAATGCTGAACTATGTAAGTTAGAGATTTCATGTGAATGATACATACTTTACAGAAAACATCTAATAAATATTGAAAACTTTATATGATTATAAAATCTGGAATGGCTCATACACTAAATAGTTTAACAAAATAGAGATGATTTTTCCCCCTTTTTCTCCAATCTGATTCAAATCATGCTTCTAACTCTATTTCTGAATTTTCAATTATTCCTTGATGTTCTCTTCTATTCATTTAATCCAAGTCTGCTTTAACATTTCAGAGCAGCTGAACGTTAGTACATGGTTAATGTTAATGTTTGAATCCTCAAGGCCAAGGACAGATCTCATAGGCCTTCCAGAGAGATTTTGCTAGTCTGTTACTTTTAATGCTGTTCTTCTCTTTTTTATGCTCATCTGTTAACCTTAAATAGTAACACTATTTCTTAAGGTAAGTATATAAAAATACACATTTCAGTATTATTCTGGAGATTAAAAGCTAATGTAAAGGACAAAATGAATGAATAATTATATTTAAGAAAATACTTCCTGAATAGAAAACTTAAAGAACTCTACATATAAGCTCACCAGTATGAATGAGCTGGTAGACTTCCAATTGTAACGGAGTCCAGTAGCCACTTTGCATTCTTATGATGAAAAGTTAAAAATTAAAGGAAGACTATCCTATAATTATGGTAATACAACAACAGTTCAGTAAAATACATGAATATAGCAGAGAGTGTGTATAATTTTTTAAGGGTGAAGTTTTCAAACTAGTTTTGAAGTATAGAAAAGATACTCGAGACACACCATGTTCAAGAAGCCAAAGATAATCTGACAGCATCAGATGCTAATTTTCTAATAAGACCCAATCAACTTGATTCATCTCAAAGTTCAAATATCTTTAGGTCTGTTCTTATTGGTCTTAAAAAACATATATAGAAAAGGTCAGACTAAAATTAGTCAAGAGACTGTGAAAATCAGTAAAATCAGGTTTTTCTTATCATAATCCACTATTTTTTGGTAATTTTAAATCAAAATTATATTTCATTAGAATAGGTATCAAAAAAACAGAATAATTTCACAGTAGAAACACATATTTATTTAAGAAAAGGTGATAGAAAATAGTATTACATTAATTATGGAGAATACAAGTAGGTAAGGCTGGGCTAAATAATTATATATTTAGAAACATCAATTAGATCTCTGTCATATGTTTACCTGAAAATATATTTTATTAGTGACATATGTTCCAGAAAAACCCCAGACCATCTAGAAGAAATCGTAGTTCAATAACATTCTTCCGTGAAATAGGGGAGGATTTCCTAAGAAGCAGAGAACACTTCTTAATAAAATATTGAATAATGTGCATATATGAAACTTTAAAATACCTATACAAATAAGATACCTTAAACAAATAAATAAAATCCAAGCCACTGTCTACAGTACATTTGAAATGTACATAGGCAATGAAGAGCTGGGACTGAGAATGTGTAGCATGAAATCACAGGGAAAGCAAAGAGATTAATACATACACATGAGCAAATCATAAAATTTAAAATATAAATTCAAAATTCTGAATAATATGTTATGTTCCTCACTAAAACAATAAGAACAGAAATATAGAATAAATATGTTATGTCATAATTGATTTCAATTAATTAAACTATATCAATGTGACATCTGATTACAAAATAAGAATTGACTGTATTCAAAGCTCAAATGATAGTCATTGGATAAATGTCAAAACAGATCTCTATAATCAAATATCCTCTTGACCTTTAAAATTAAAAGCAAATACATAACTATATCACTATAGGTAAGTTTTTCATGTTTTAAACACTCACATACCTTTGAAGATTACAAGTTAGTAAAACATTCAGGAAAAGAATGTGAACAATGTCTTCATGTTCCAGTTTACCAATATTATGACAATAGTTTAAATATTATAGAAAATCTGTTTCCACTACTCTGTCCTAAGGAAGACCAAAAGGAAACCTGTGATCTTCATGTCTTATACAGTACTAATATTAGTGAAAGGAAATGAGATAGTAAGATGGCAAAATAATGACAAGATCCTGTACTGTACAATGAATTAGTGTTAGACATTCTGTTTATTATCAGCATAAGATCAATATAAAGTAGCAAAACCTTCTGTTTCATATCAGTATAGAGTCAGCATAAGAATTGTGTGAGAGTATTCCTTTATCTGCAGTGTCTTTGAATAGAATGCTTAAATGTTTTGTCCCAATTTTCAGTTTTCTCCATGGATTATATCTATGAGTCAAGAACTTGCTTATTTTTAGGTAATTTACACTCTAAATCCTTCACTACATCAATGATATAGATCTAATATGGACAGTCCATGCTTTTCAATCTTTTCATATCACCATCTGTATTTGTATTTCTTAGTTAGTTAAAGGCATACAAATATGTAATTACCTTTTAATATAATGTAAACTGCATATTCTGTCCTCTATAAAGACCGTGATCTTTTGTTATCTATAAGGATAAAATTGTACTTCAGAATTATAATGTACATAATAAATAAATATTCAACATTCATAAAAACAAATTCTTCTTTAAGAAAATATTCACACCTACAAGTTTGTTTTTTTAATAAAATTTAAAAGTTAAATCAAGCACAAAATAGATGCATTTATAAAAGTATCCTCTAGAGGAAATCTAAAGGGATTTCTTTTGTAAAGATTGACATTCTGGCATGTTCCCTGATTGGGAAAAAGCCATGATTTCCACCCCATCTACTTATTTATTTATACATTCATTGCAGTAAAAACTATTCTATATAGACAATATGTCTGTTGTCTATCCATCTGTAAACACAATCCTTTACTCATGGCAGCATAAATTCAAGGCTCATGCATCAAGGGAGGTGCCACATGAAGAAACTTTTTGCTGTTTGAAATTAAGAATTAAAGAGGTGGTAACAATGCCTCTTACTTATAAAATTAAAAGTATGTTTGGGAGTTGGTGGGTGTAATGGTAAATCTTGACTGTCAATTTGATGACATTTAGAATCACCATGGAAACAAATCTTTGGAAATGCTCATGAGGGATTAAATTAATTGAGGGAGGAAGACCGACATTAAATGAAGGCAGCATCATTCCAATGGTCTGTGGGTCAGAATTGAATGAAAAGGAGAAAGCGGCCTGATCACAAATATTCTTTGTTATCTGCTTCTTGACTGTTAGTGCAATGTGACCAGCTGTCTGCTCATAATCCTGCCACCATTACTTCCCTACCATGATTAATGCACCCTTGAGCCGTGAGCCAAAATACACACTTCAAGTTGCTTCTGATGAGTATTTTGTCACAGCAATAGGAAGATATCTAGTAAAGTTGTTATGAGTAATAAAGGACAGAATGACAGTCAAAATTTCTAATAATAGCCACAAATCTACAGTGAAGTGGACAGCTAATGGCAACATAATTTGAATGTCTGAAGTATATACATCTGAGTTCAAAGTCAGAGTTGTGGAATACTGAATTTTCCTTTCTTGAGTGGATCAAAAGTTTTTCAAGCTTTTTTAGATTTCACTTGATTTTTGTATTAGAAAAATGTGTGTGTGTTGTGTGTCTGTGTGACTCTGTGTTTGTATGTATGTGTGTATGTTTATGTTGGTGTGTGTATATGTGTATTTATGTGTATCTCTAAATATTTTTGTGTTTGCATGCATGTATGCATGTTGCATTGTGTGCATGTGTTTTTACTGCTGTGTATGTGTGCATGCCTGAATGCATACGTGTGTATGTATACTTCTGTGTGTGTACTTTGTCTGTGAATAATTTGGTTCTCTCTACTACTCTTTTTTTTCTCTTTACACTTAACTGCTTTTCTTTTTTCTGTGCTTGATTCTTGAAATTTGCAAACACTAATGGATAGAAAAATATAGTATTCACCTGAAAGGTATATCTGCCAGTGGATATGGCACTTCTGTTTTATATTAGTTTGTATTGTAAAAAACAACTGCAACATACATTATAGAGAGATTAATATGTACACACTGCTACTGGTTTATTTATTTCTAGTTTACTTTTGAGACAGATGGTACTTTGGGTGAAATGTGGAATCCAGTGGCCTCAGAAATTTGTGAACACCTACTATACTATGTGCATTCACATGCACATACACAAACACACACTCACAGGGAGAGTATGAGAAAAAGAAAACACCAACATCTTAAATCTCAAAGACAAGGCTGACAATCCCACTAAATGGACAAGACTGAACTTTAGAATGGTTGTCTGCCTTTGTTCAGATTCTCTGTGAGGAATGCTACCTGGAGTGGAACAGGGGAATGGGATCTTTGCTGATCTTAGTCCTCTGGCTTCACAGATTGCCTGCTCTGTTAACATAACTCAGGTTAAGTATGCTGCTCGTGTTTGTGCCCATCGGTGTTTGTGGTGGGTGGCATAGATTCTGACATTCCTTTTACACACCCAGTGTCCCACCTGAAGTGGGTTAAAGCTTAATATATGTAGAAATTTAGCAAGAATCTGGCAGCAATGTGGTCTGAACAGATAAACACAATACACACTCCATAAAGCCATGGTTATTCTACACACTTGGATTAGAATTGAGCAACTAACTATATGCATAATGAACAGTTAATTAGTTATAATTAGTTAAACAATTAATTAGTCATAGAAATGTAACATGCTTCACCTTTCCTCTGCTCCCTCTCTTTCTCTTCTGCAAATTCCTGTTCTTCTTTATTCTCTTCCTCACCCCACCCCCAGCCCTGCCTAGTAGTCACTAAAGAACTCTTCCTGCCCTTTGCTGCCAACAGGGATGTCTGTGGATGTGACAGGATTAAATGATTTTCAGGATCACTACACAGACTCAATTGTAACATGAGTAAAACCTAAATACTAATTAATTTATTAAATGGTTTACTGAAAACACAAAGTACATAAGCCTCGAGAAAGCAGAAATATGGAGGACTTTTATGTTTGCCCTTAAGAAATAAAGAAAATAATGAAAATAAAGCAATGTGTAATTGTGATAGGCATAAATATCATTCTACATAGCAATTAGGCAAACTATAAATAGTAGATATCAATGACAGTAATTAGCATTGCTCTTACACAAACATGCAGTTACAGCTTGGAAAACAAACCTTTCCTAATATGACTGCCATCAGCATTCACTTCTCTAATGCTGTGTCCCTATGCAAAGATACATGCATCTATACACAGACACATCATTCCAAAGACAAAGGTCCTTGATCTGAAGAACAGAACCAATAAGAACTATACAGCCCTATGTGGGTGCTCAATGTTGGCCTCAGCAAAGCATCCTAGATCCCTTGAATGCACTCCTATTTAGCTGGGATGATGCTGGTTTGCACACTTGGCTTTTGGTCATCAAGGCTATGGTATGTTAGAGCCTGTAGTATTGTAGTCCCCATGCTGACATCATGTGTGCTGAAAATGACAATGACATCTCACTCCACTGTAAAAAAGAAAATGAGAAAAGAAAAAAAACCTTTGGTGATAACCTGTAAGTTTCATGGCAAACTAAACCAGAAAGTAATCTTTGAACAACTAAAAGAAGGAAAGATGAAGCCAAGAAGATCATCCATAAGACCATAAGAGAAGATTAGAAACTAGAACAAAGTAGTCTAGCTAAATTTAATGTGCTTACTAATTACCCAAGAATTGTATTGAAAGTTGGTTTCCTGAACTTTCTGTGGGAGATGTCCCCACACACTGGGCTTTGTAGGTAGCAATATATTTAAGAACATGGCCTAAGAGGGAAGGGTGACCTTTCCTCTGCCCCAGGAACCCTCAAGACAAGGCAGTTGTCAACTAGGTGTGTTTGACTCCCCCTGCGCAGCTCACCAGTGCAGTCAGTCTGTAATTGGTTACTGGCAGTTAGGGTTAACTGACCTTCGACATGATAACATGGGTGCGCTCACAGAAGGATGGAAATGCCGTGTGATTTAAAATTTCTTTTCTATTAATTCACGCTTACTGCACAGAAAGGTGTTTACAGTCTATGTCTAGAGTAAACTTGTATATGTTAAGAATAGATTTGTGTTTTAGAATCAATTCTTTCCAGTTTTCCTGGACTTGTTGATATGAGGCACTTCATCATAAAGGGAGATTTTTAAATCTGTTTTCTACCATTGTAATTAAGTTTAATAAAGCTCAAATACCTAGGAAAGGTTACTATGTTCACAAGTTTAATTGTGTAATATATTTGTGTTTCACACTGGAATCTGTGTTTTTCATCAGAGCTGGTATCCCTTACTACAGATAATGTCATCCCTAAGGGATTGGTCAGATCCCAGTGAGAGAGGGGGAGGAGAGAGAGAGGGAGGAGAGAGAGGGGGAGGAAAAAGACAGAGAGACAATATTTAATAAGTTTTCCTTAATGCTGAATAAGAAAACTGCTTCTACAGTGATTAGAAGGAGCTGCTTCTGAGTTTAGCCATGAAAGGAAGCAGGACATGGATCAGTTTTTCTCATCAGATCACAAAGGGAAACCCCAGGTGGAAATGTGAGCACAAAGACCCAAGATACTGGAGAGGATAGGAACATGGTGAAGGTCAGATAAACAAGGAAATGGAAAGAACCCAACCCTGAAATGGAGAAACAAGCCAGACAAAAACCTCCTGTGCAGTCACTATGCTGAAAATTAGAGTAGCTAATGCACATGTACACACACACACACACACACACACACACACACACACACACAGAGAGAGAGAGAGAGAGAAAGAGAGAGAGAGAAAGAGAGAGAGAGAGAGAAAGAGGGGGAGAGAGAGAGAGGGAGTGAGCAATGGGGATTTACAAGACACTTTAGGATAATTTTAGAAGTTATATGAACACCCATTTTAATGTTTTGGTTTAGCAAGCCAGTTTGCATTAATGTTTTTTGATATAATCTTTTTTACACTGCATTTATTTTGCTGTGCCTGTCATAAAATTTTGATCCTTAAATGTAGCATAATACATTTTCCAGATTTCAAGGCACAATTAATTCTAAAAAGCAGCACGGGTTTCATAATGGCTTCTGAGAGGTGAGGAGCAAAGGGGATTTAATTTATAAAACATACCCACAGATGCAAGAACGCATCAAAATACTAAGCACACTTAAGAGAAAGTGTCATGTTTCTCCAGATCAGCCTAGAGTTTTGCAGACTTCCTTCTCTGTCTTCAGTGCTCAGCTGTATAGTTACACAATGCCCCAGGGACCACATGACAACGCAATGGCACTTTCTCAGGAAGACAGGCACTAGGCTTGAGGGCATTTGGTAGGCACTTTTAGGTCAGCCTTGCATTTACAAACCTATTAAACAATGACAGCCTTCGGTGCTGTTCAGCAAAGCCCATTACAAACTTCCTTAGACAGAGGTACACTGCTCAAGCTCCTTCTATAAACAATGGGGTTTAAAACAAACTGTCTCCTACCAAGACTCTTATCAGTTCACAGTCTGAGGTAGAAAGTCAAATGCCCCCAAATAAAGTCTACTATTTGTCCACGGGAGAAAGATCTGTAGTTGATCTGTTCATAGAAAGAAGAGGTACTTTCAAAGCCTACTCCTGTCAATACAAGAATGTCTGTTCATGAACAAATGAAATGATTGCCATGTAGGACATGATGCTTATGTTCTCAAATTAATAGGAATCTCGAACACTTTGTTAAAGCTTTATATTAATCCTTAAGAGCTGTAGGGATCTTGCTGCTCATGATTCAATAGTTCAATAGTGGTGCCTTTTTTCTTTAATTCTTCTAAATGTTGTTTACTTCTAAATGCTGTGATGATCAAAATGGTGATAGTCCACAGGGATAGGGTAGGACAATCATCCCTTCATCTAGTGCTCTAGAGCTCAGACCAGCCCTGTGCTTCCTTTTTCAAGGACAACAATTTCCACAGGGACTAGTTAGGTGACTCTCCTGTTCAGGGTCATTTCATCTTGTAAATTAGAGCCTCCTTTTCAGTTGAGATTTTGCACCTTCATTTCCCAAGCAAAAGTGAGAGCCCAGTGGCTTTTCTTGGAACCTACTTTCAACACGGAGTGTGTGACAGTGAAATACCATAAATTTTACCATGTGTGTGAGGAAATTCAAAAAATTACTGGTAAATGTCCATCCAATCAGTTAAGTTCCTACATTTAATTATGGGGAATAAAAATTTTAAATGTTTATGTCATCTCTAACTGTGATTTACACAGCAGCCAATATTACTTTGTAGTTGAAAATATTATGAATTTACACAATAAAACCAAATGATAAGATGCTCTATGCAGTATACTTGTGACAGTTATGAGCATATATTACTGGATTTAAGTGTTTTCACTTTGAAGACTACAGTTTACAGTATAGAACTGTTTTGTGTACTTTGTTCTTTAAAATGCATCACTTGACTTTTACTGGGATTTTAGAAAATTGTTCAGAACCAATATAGCCCCTACAATAATCATAGTGTGTGTGGACTGACACAATTGTCAGCCATAAGAACCCAGAGCTTCTCTACGGTTTGTGGTGTGCAGGTCAGAGGCCACACTGACTGGCTTATCTAGGAGGGACAGTAATATCAGATATGGGTGCTAATCAGGGTTGAGATTGATCAGCACTCAAATCATAAAAAAGCAACTTCCTGGGCTAGGGCTATGAATAGAGGAAATGTCTTTTCAGATTGCTTGTCAATGTACCAGAAAACAGAAAGGTTTTCAAAAAACCACCTGCAGAATTTCTTTCTCAGACTAAGAATAAGGAAGAAAATTACTAGGTGAAGGACTCCTCATTTTTATTATGATACTAACACACACACACACACACACACACACACACACACACACACACACACACTCCTAAGAAGAGGAATTCACCATTGAAATGCCTCTGAATTCTTAATTACTTGCTGCTCAGCAGCATATCCACAAACATTATTGAAAAGCCCTAGTCCAGGTGTAATGCAAACTCAGGATTCTATTCTTTGTTACCACCTCTTGTGGACTGTAATTTTTGCATGTTTTTAATCTCTTTATTGATCCATCATCTATTCTTAAATAATGTTGCATCATGTGTCTGTTTCCCAGACCTGTTGCTGGTTCATGAGCATATCTCTAGGCTACTTTTAAGAAGAATAACATAGGAATAGAAACTTTCAGCACCATCTCCACACTTCCAGGCCTGGCTCTATTCAAGCAGCTCCAGCACAGACTTCTTTGCTTGGGGACCTTCACAGAACATAAGCCTCCAGTGCCATCCCCACATTGCTGGGTCTAACCCCAGTAGCAAAGCTCTTTTATCAGCTTTTATCAGCACCATTGTGAAGAATCAAACCCACCAGTGCCATTCTTACCTTCTCAGGCCTAGCTGCAGTCATGCAGCTTCTGCACTGGTCCAGCCTAAGGCAGGCTAAATCTGACAGCAGACAAAAAATTAAAGGAAGGCCACATGCCTGGTCCACTTTCAGAAGCATGAATGACATGAATGGCAAAGGAGGCATGCCCATCTCCCAAACCTCATTAGTACTACAAAGATGTTCTCCGGTGACAATTACCCAGGTGATCTCCAGGACAGAATTGAAAGAATAACCATAAAATTCATCCAAAAATTTAAGGAACTTAAATAATGAGAAATTGGGGTACTCATATAGATATACATTTATATACATATATAGTCACAATATTAAAGAAGAAGTTAGGAGTCTGAGAGAGGGTTGTGGGGAAATGGGAGGAGCTGGATAGTGGAAGGGTAGATTGAAATGATATTAATATAAAACTCATGTATGTCTGAACGTCTCAAAAATTAAACTACAAAGAAGAAGAATAATGAATATGCTTTTCGGATGTTATTGTCTTAAGTGGAATACATTAGGAAACATGTTCTAGTGAAGATGTGTGACTGACAAGGAGAGCCACGGTTCTGTAGAAACGCAGAGTATGGCAGAAGAATGGTCTTTGGTATGGATGCAATGTTTGAAGAAAGGATGGGGAGGAGATAAGTTGTCAAAGTCTCAAGAGGCTGGATGGAGAACACTTCCTATAAGGCACAGTTGGAGCAGATGAATATTCAGACAAAAGCTGGATCATGTAGAGAAGGAAAATAACTATGGACAGAAAAGCAAAAGTTGTTTAGAAATGGATTTGACTTGTCATGCTGAATAGTATGGAAAAAGTCCGATGAAATAAAAATTATAAAAACATTGCATTTTGATTAACATAGATCAATGTGCAAAGACAGTGTTTATTAGTCTCCTTAGCGCTCTCATTCAGGAGGAGACAATTAAGTGAACATATTCTATAAAATATCATAACAGCAATTCCCCTGTCCTTAACAATAACCTGATTGACAGGCTGCTCAACCTATGTACTTTACAGTAAATAAACTGTCACATGGCTCACAGCAAGTAGTTTGAATTCATCCATTTATTCATTTATATCCCAATGAGTTCTTAGTGAGAAGTTTTTAAATGCTAAGTAGTATTTTGACCTCTGGGAATTTGGTGGTAATAAGGAGACAGAAGAATGCCTTTCCTGAGGTAATATTTCCCATTAAAAATTAATAAACAATAAACTACTGATATAAATACATTAAAATACAATTTAAGAAAGCACACATTTAAAGAAAAATATTGCTTTAAAATGTGCATAAAGGGTTGTTTTGAATAGGATTCTGTTGAGGTCCCCTGTGAATAATGACAGTTTGAGGAACACACTGAATGAAGGGCAGGCCAGGGAAAGAAGACCTGGAGGGAAGGCGTCCTTACCACCTGAGGAAGAATGGATAAAAGTGAAGGATGTCATATGACATGAATTGTAGAGGACTGGTTTATAGTCTAAAGATGCCCAAAGAGTATGAAGGGTCTGTTGATGTTTTCTACTGGATGAGGACCCTTCTGTTAGCTGTGTGAAGGAGAAAAGCTGGCAAAGTTAGGAAACCCACATGGTATTCCCCACAAGGCAAATGGCACTGCCCCATCCTTATAAGACAAGTGTATTCTAGCCATATTTCAGAAACTTGATGTAGAAACAACACATCAAGGGATTGGGATGAGAAGCCTGAACAAATACAATTCTCTATATTTTAAACCTATCTATTAGGTGAATGGTAAAAAACTATTTACTAAAATACAGAAAAACTAGAGATGGGACATGACTAGGAGGATTTTTCTAGAGCTGGTGAGATGATGTAGGTCATAGGAACACCCACCACCAAGCCTGAGGACCTGAGTGTGTTTGATTGCTGAACCCACATGGCAGAAGGAGAGAACTGACTTTGCCAAGCTGTTTTCTGACCATTGCATGCATGCAGTATCATGTGTATGCCAAAGAAACTTAAATACATGTGCACTAACACACACAAAATGTATAAATAAATAAAAATAAACAAGCAGCGAGTATTAAAGAGAGAACTGCACTGAAAAATTAAACCTCAAGGGAGGAGCTAGTTGTATATCGAGAATCCTAGGGAGAAACTGGTGGTGGAGACTCTCATCTGGGAGTGACTAAAGATGCAAACCTATATGCAATTACTCAGAAAGCTAGCTGGAGCAAAGAAAGGTTAAGGCACCGTCAATGAAAGTCAACATCTTCCGAAATCAGTTGTAGAAGGAACAATACAAAAGAAAGGCACAGAACGAGTGACCACTGCTATGTGGCCATCTCTTGCATAAGGATCCGGAAACCAGGTCTTAAAGATTTGACTGAAAAATGCCACCACAGGCTCATATCTTAAAGAATAGGGTCCCAGGTAGTGGTGCTGTTTGAGGAGGCTATGGAGTCTTTAGGAGGGACAGCCTCCCTGGAGAAAGTATCTGGGGGTGGAATTTCAGTGTTTGTTGCCTGTTCCACTTCCTTAGATTCTCCTACTCTCTGCTTTCTCTTCACAGATGAGATGTGATCTTGTTATTTCCCTCTCCAGCACTCCATTGTCATATCTCCCTGATATTATAGACTCTCCCTTTGGAACTGCAAGGCAAAAAAAAAATTATTTCTTCCATTAATTTGTTTTGGACATAATTTTCTAATAATCAGCACAAGAAGTAATCAATATGTGAGGTGAAAACTGCATTTTAAGAAGGGAGACCAGTAATATCCAGCGATGCCTAGAACTGCCAGCCTATCATTGGGCTTGGTCATTCAGATGCAGCTGGTCATTTTGACAAATTAATCTTGAGTGATGCTAACAAAATGGTGGAAAATAAAGTATAACTAGTTAAGAGAGACATTTGAGATTATGAAATAAAAGATTATATGAACCACTTAGAGTTTGTGCTTAGGGGACTGAGATCTCCAGGTGACAAGGTTGTGAGAGCTGGAGAGGATGTTTTTCTCCTATGAAATACATCACCTTGTAAAGCAGTATGCGAACGGGAAAGCAATCAGCACCCCAGAAAAATGGTAAACTTGAAGACAGGGAAAAGAGAGTGAACGACTGCACAAGCAATACAGGAGCACTGTAGGGGTGCAGTGTCTTCCTGGGATTTGGCTTTTGTTGGCAGCAGCGAACATAAGCCACTGTGCCTGGCAGGAAGGTAGAGACTAGGGGCAGCTGGAAGGTAGGTTTATGGATCCGATCGTATGGTAGAGCGCTTCTTCTTTCTCTTCTTTCCTATTCAATACTTAAGCAAAGAAGAGCCTGAAATGTTTGCTCTGAAGACAGCCAAAGAAGTGAGCAGAAGTGATGTAGGCAGGAGAAGTGCTTCCAGGCACATGGCAGCCGGTATGAAACCCAGATAAAGTTCCTGGAAAACGGCAGCAGATGGGAGTGGCCCGACAGGCATCCTCCAGAGAGCATGATGGAGAGCCACCAGAGCTCTTTTTAAGTAAAGGCTGATGCTGAGCCCTAGGCTCATTTGCCATCTGCCAACGGGCTCTGCTGTGACAACCAAAGAGCAGCATTTCTAAGTCTGCAGAAGGCAAGATGCTGTCCCCAGAAAGCATGTACAGATGTGTAAATTGGAACCTATGGGCCCTGTATGGGAAAGTCCAAGGCCATGTCGGGTAAAGGAAGAAGAGTGGAGATGTGAGAGCTTTGGGTTCCCGTTTCTTCCTTGGAAAAACTTATGTGTGATTTAGAAAAAAAAAAACAAAAAACAAAACAAAACAAAACAAAACAAAAAAAAAAACTTGTACTTTTGTTTATTGTGGAAACATAAAGACAGACAGACAGATAGACATATAGACAGACAGACAGACAGTTTCTGACAAGCTGCTCCATGGCATATGCAGTGGGAATTCTTGCTCTTTAGTTTTAAGTTCCACTACTACCCCCCAGCTCTTGCTTTGTTTTTAATTCTAGTAGACTTTTATTGATGTATTTATTGTATATAAGTAAGTATTTCAGTACATATATACAGCATGGATAGATCAGTTTATGGTAGTGGGCATAACATTATTTCTTTGTGATGGAATACTGGAAATCTCTACTGGCTATTATAAATGGTTGACATATTCCTATTCAGTTGAACCCCTATGCCCACTACCACACAGTCCTCCTCCCCTACCACCCTGCCCAGCCCCTTGTGGCCATTCTTTTACCCTTTACTTCTACCAGTTCGACATCTTTAGTTGCTGCATGGATGGGCAAACATGTGTGCCCACTGCTATCCTTACTAGTTCTAAAGACAATGCATTTCAGTGTTTCTGTAGAGATCAGCAAAATAACCCACTCCTATGGCCTTAAAAGGAGCAGTCAGTATTGAGACAACCGTGTTAAAAATTGAGTGAAGTTTCAAAGCAAAATAGAAGTTTTTGTGATTACATTTCAAGGGCAGTTTCTTGTGCTGAGTGTGTCACACTTCTGGAACAGTCACAGCAGAGAGGGTTCTGCAAAGGACAGCCTGAAAGCTGCTGTGAGCACATCAGAAGAAAGTATGGGACTTCTTACAAGATCTCTGGTCCTGGCACCCACGACAAATGCTTAGAAAAACAAACAAGCAAGCAAACAAAAAGCCTAAACCAAAACAAAAACAATCCCATACAAGTAAAGGAGGTTTCCATTGGAGTCCCACTGATACTACTAACTGGTGCATTTATGTTGATATAATACTCCTTTTCTGTTGCAAATTGCTTTAATTAAAAGAGTGAAGAGCAAAGATCAAGCATAGAAAAAGCTGGTCCTTGAAGGTCATTTTCATCCATGGAATAATTTGCTAGAGAGTTTATCACACACAGAGCATTACTGTGCTATGCTCTGTGTTGAGCCAGGATGAATTCTCTTTGTTACAATGGAAACAGGTGTTTCAGAGGGTCAAGGCTCAAATTTCAGAGGTTCAAAGGCCCCCATGCACTGTGATAAGTTCTTTGAGCCAAGCTCAAGTGTGTAGCAAGAAAAAAAAAAATAAACCAGCAATTTTTTAAAGCTGAGGGTTCTCTATGACAAAAAACCAAAACAACAAAAAATTCATAATTTAATTCTCCATGTGTATTTAGAATTTCTTCCCCTCATGTTCTATTTTATTTTTTAACTCTCTGTCATAAATTTCTTTTGAAGACAAATGAAGAGTTGGAGAGGGATCAATAATTTTGTGCTTATAGCATTTTATTGATCTTTCTTCTTTTTTAATTTTTATTTGTCCAAAGGAGGAGAAAAACGTAGGAAACAGGTTAAAAGGGAGAAGCCATGATTTTTCTTTACTATGCCTTTTTCCTTTCTAAAGTATAGCTCAAACAAAAACTGTCCTGCCAAAGCAGTTAGTGGTGGTGTGAATCAAAGTCTGTCCTTGCCTTGTTGGTGAAAGCTGGCACTTGTCTGTCTGGTCCACAGAATAGGCTTTCATAATGGAGGAGGCCAGCATTGTGTTAAGTTCTGAGAGAGAGAGTGGAATGCCAGCTTGGACTTTTTCCTAGTTTCTGCACCATTTAATGTTCCATTGTACACCAGGGTTTCTTGAAGAGAAGGGGATAAAATTAATGCCTTATTAATAAGGACACTGTGAACATTTTGGAAGATGTTTGAGGACAGAATTTCTCAACAAAGTTGGTAGTAATAGACTTATTACTCACTGAGCTCTGTGCCCCACACACCCACAGAAAGTGCATTTGCTGTTTATCTTTTATGATCATAAAAGAACCCTGAGGTTGTGATCACCATGCTCATTATACCAAAGAAACAGTTATTCTACCTCTTTTTTTGTGTTAAATTTTAAAGAAAACATTCAACAATTCTTAATTGAGAGGCTGCTGTCTCAAAAACACCATTGTGGATTTTCTGTAGACATCAGCGCATCCTTGAACAAAGCATGGATTTCCTGTGGAGGAACATTCTTGAAAGAAAGGCACACGATAGTCAAGCAGAATAGCTACATGAAGGACACCAGACATAAGCAGTAAGAACAGGACAAATGTACAATGAGCACTTAAACTGTTTTCAGAATATTTAAAGCATCTTCATAACATTAAACTTTTAGTTTAAAAAAAAGTTAGAATCTGAAAGTAGAACATGGATGGTTATTTCCTATTTCTGTCTTCAATGCTTCAATATCTGCTTCAAAAGTGTTCATTAGGCTCTCTGCAGCAGGAGACAGACAAGAGGCACTGCCTGCAACCCTGGGTACCATGTTTTCCTAGTGGGAAGCAGAGCCAGCAGGCCTGCCCCATTGGCAGGAAGCCACAAATCCCTGCTCTGATGTTTTTCTCGGCCAGATGCAGCTGTTTGCTATTCCCAAAGTGGCTATTTCTCCACTGTAGAGCTTCACAGGGTCTGTCTTTCTGTTCCTCAATATTGCAGGACTAATTTCTTCCATTTCACAAGGGCAGTAGGTATTTCAGGTTTATAGTGACATGTTTGAAAGAAGTTCAGAGAAACAGCTAACAGGCCTGGTAAGACAGCTACTCATGGGGCTAAGGCAGGAAGATCACAGGTCCATACCTTCCTGGGCTACAAACTGAATTCAAAGCAAGCCTGAGATACTAAATGAGACCGGATTTCAAGAGAAAAAGTTCTAAAATATAATATAAAGTAAAACATAGGAAGAAAAAACTGTTTTCATGTCAAATGTACAGGTTCAAAGGAAGCAAGAGTCAGAACTGGCCTAGGCGTCAAAGGCAGTCAGTCTATGGCTGTTAAACGATCTGATCTGTTATTGGTATTGGTGTGAGGGATGCTGGAGAACTTAGAAGCACCTCTTGGGCCTGTTTCCATGCTCACTATCTTCATCACTTCCATACTTCATCCTGGAAATACAAAGGATCTTTTTTCAATTTCGTTGGGAATTTTGAGGCTCCATGCCATCCTGTAACTGCCTGTTGCCTCCTTTATCCTCAGTCTAGTCTAGAGCATCCCGTAGGATAATGTTGGGAGCCAAAGTCAACTTAGCCATATTTTATTTATTTTATTGTTAAGTTAAACCATGACTTCAGGCTTTCTCTTTGACCTTCCCAGATCAACAAGGTGACCTTCCCCAGACCCTCAACTGATAACAGATAGATTTCCATGTCAATTCTACCCTGTCTGTTACTTCCCCTCACATTTTTTTGAACATCCCACCCCTTTCCTCCCAGCTACCTGCATGGCAGAGATTCTGTATAAATAGTGGCTGTAATAATAAAGCTAAGAGGAGGACTTGAACAGAGAGATTTGTCTTGTCCTTCTTTCTTTGTGTTCCTGCCTTCCATTTGCTTTCTTTCCAGGTCTAGGTCCATGGTGAACAGCCTGCTGGCCGGGGCAAACTGGCGCCCAGCGTGTCTGGATCCACGGGATGGAGCAAATGTCTCACCAGCAGGGTCTATGGTTTAACTTAACAATAAGGATGTGTAGTCTCTGGTATTTCGCTATCTAGGGTATAGGCTGCTGGCTAGCTGTAGAAGTTAACTTATAAAATATTGCTAAGTTGAGTTTGGCTCCCAACAGATCCACTTGTCTCTTTTTATGAGTTTCATAAGAGTGTGCATTTGACTATTAGTTCAGATTAGTTCTTCTCTGTTTCAAAGTTCCACTTCTCTCCAGTGTCTACATCTAAGCCAGCAGCTGAAACTCTATTTACTCATGAAGAAGTTTTTTTGGGTGCTCAACATTATTTCTAACTTGATTTTTTGGTCATAACCACCATCGGGGACAGATTTCCACCCCTACTCCAGTCATAGAGTGATAGCACACATTATACAATATACTTTATTTCAAATCTTTGCCCTACTTATGAATAAAAGAGAAGAAGCAAATGTTTTAATACTTTTTATTTCTAATATGGGGGTTGGAATGAGATAACAGAACCATTAATTGGAAAGACTATTTCTAAAAAAATTACCAGTTTTAAATATTTTAGGGTTTGTTGACCAAGAAGTGACATGGAAGATGTTATATAATTATTTAAATAAATATTTAAAAATTTAAAGCATATTCCTAGTTCACTTACCATTATATAATAGAAAAGCATCTAGATTCATGGAACATAGCTTGGTGACCTCCTAGATGATACATTTTATCAGACTGTCAAAAAGATAAAATGTGTTAATGGATGTAATGGTGTGAGATGATTCCAGATATGTACAGAGTATCCAACAAGAGTACCACTTTCTTCTCCTGCTAAGAAACCCATCAATTTATCAAAAGGAAGGAAAATATGCAATTCTCTTTGGTCCATCATTTAAGCTCCTCTTCTTGATTTCATGCTACATTGTGTGTTCTGTCCAGTTTCAATAGCTTTATCATGGACTTTTAGCATGTGAGTTTCTCCTTCTCTCAGTCAACACTAGGTACTCTCTTTCTTTATAAAAAGAGTTCTTAAGTATCCTGATGAAATAATGTGTGCATCAGGCTATATCAAGTTCACTTGTTTAATAATAAAAGTGTGATTACCTAACCAATGGTTATAAATATTTGAAACACCCCTCCCACATACTCAACACCAACTCATTTAAATAAGTGGAGGACACCAATATACCCTGCTTGACCTTTGCAACTGCAGAATCATTATCATAATCTTAAGAATGGCTGGTAGCCTAGTTAGGGAGATAGAAATAGAATATATATGTATATATATATATATATATATACATATATTCCACATTCCTCAAGGTAGTGATTTATCTTAAAATGACAGTGGTCAGCTTCATAATTTTCTCACAAACACTACCTTCACCAAGTATTTCTAGGTCAAAAAAATACATTTCATTATTGGGCTGATCAATGAGCCATCTACAAGGAGCATTTTGAGTTAAAGATACTAGATTCCCCTGAGAAATGAGTCACTGGGAGTCACTGGGACCTTCCATTTCCTGCCTTTAGCTGCAAGAATGAAGGTGGAATTCCAAGTCCTGGGCCTTCTTCCAGGTTCACTTCTGGTTTCACTAACAAAAAAACAAAGGAAGGAAGCAAAATGGAAAGGAAAAGGAAACCCTTCACTCAATCTCGGACGCAGAACATTTTCAGTGATGACTGCTGTTTGTTAGCCTCCAGCTGCCTACATTCCCGTCTATGCTCTGAGATGGGACTGTATGAGCATTGGATTGTCCATATTTGGGGTAACTTTCTTCAGTAATTTCATCCACATACTGTTTATTCTGGGTTCTAGCAACTGAAAGAGCTGGATTCCAGCAAGGTCTCTTTGCCTAGTATTTATCTTCAAGGGAAAACACCTTGGTAGTATTAATAATAATAATCAAGGAGATTCTCCTCAAAGCAGTGAGTTGAAATAAAAAAGGAACATATGCCTGAAACAGGAAGACATGGCCTCAAGAAAGCCTACAAATTTGGAATCCTCAAGAGGAGTTGCTTCTTTTCAGAGTCCTCTCCTAACCTCCTATTACATATATCCAGATGCTGTGGAGATATGCATTATTTTGCATATATGTTTTGATTGGTACCCTAATATTCCCCAATTGCTTCTAAGACACCTCCACAGTGCTTTGAAGTTTTAAAAGGGCTTTGAGATTTATCCCTTTTTAACTTAATTTTTATTTTTAGGATTGCATAAGGAGAGAATATTATTATTTTCTCTGACCCTATATTTGCACTCCCACCAGTTCTAATCCAGAACAGAGGGGTTCCTTCATTAAATACTAATTTATTTATGTATACCAGGCACAGTTCTCAGAGCTGAGGCAATAGGTGAAAAAGGCAAGCACAGACCTGGCCCTCCGAGACCCTGCATTCCAGGAGAGACTATTTATGCGCATAAAGACTCAGCTAGTATTAATCTTTCTAAGCAGCCAATGGAGAGGAGTAAGAATATCTTCTATTTCCATTCAAACTCATTCATTCCACATGAAAAGTTACAATACATCGCGATATAATAAAATGAAAACAGCTCTCTGAGTCCTTTACCACAGGGCACTTGGGTAACACAACAGTAATAAAGTGCAGCCCTTAACCATTCATAATCTGTATTCTAATTGGCCAGAGCAAACAGAGAGGTAAACAATACCACCTTCAAATAACAATTTGAACAATGAGAAGAACAGTGATTCTGAGAGGGCTGCTTTGCAGGCTTGTTACTCAGACTTGTGAATTTGCAGAATGAATAAGGAGCAAAAAGGCGATTCTTGTTTTTGCTTCTTTTTTCTAACAATGTAAGAATGGGGGGACGGGCATATCTTAGGAAATAAAGCTATCCCTCCTCTTCCTTTGTAAAAGCCTGTGTGACCTCTCTTCCAATCAGAGAGGGGTTTCCCTTGGCAACCATATCACTCATCCTCCTTCCCAACAAAGCTCTGAAAATAAAAGTTGGGACCAGCTAATAATTGCCTTATAGCAGATTATCTGCTTTGCATCACTCCAAAGAGATTTTGATATGGGCTTTCATTTAAAAGGAATATATTTCTTACAGATCATAAACATTTTTGAGAAATAATTTGAATAAAAGAGTATTTCCAGGTACTCATTAAGTGTGTTACCTGGGAGCCTTGAAGAATATCTGCCTTTAATTTTCTCATCCTTTAGGTTGGATTCATGAACTATAACTTCATCTTACTTTAGATATAATTAAAGGCAAACGATGAAATCAAGTGGAATAGTAGGTCATAGTGAAGCACATTAAACAGTACACAAAACCGTCTGGAAGTAAGAAATGATTTCCTTTAAATCTAATAAATTTTCTATGCAGAAACCTAGTAAAAACCATGGCTGGCATTGTCATATGACCAACATTAGCATAGTGATGGTCATGTTTTTAAAACAACAGCACAGAGTGGTATAAATTTTTAGCACATAATCCTCTGCTTTGAACATCAATTCTGCTTACTCCACAGCAAAGGACATCAGAATTTTATTTAATAACATTGCCCTTGACTATTATAAATAGCTTGTCTGTGGAAAAATAAGTACTGAGCATCTAGCATTTTGTAATCTTCTTCTGAAGAAATTCTGTTGGATGAGGTGCTTCAAAAACCATCTGAAGCTCACCTGAATTTTCTGCTATCTTAGCTAGTGGAAAAAGTGATCCCCTCAAGTATTTTTAGAATACATGAACATTTTAATGGCTACTGTCACCTCACTGTCTGCCCATCCAGAGGTATAGGTATACTATGACAAGTCATCCTCTGACTTGAAGCTTCTTAGCAAGCAATAGTTTTTTTTTTTTTTTGTTTTGTTTTGTTTTTTGTTTTTTGTTTTATTTTCTTTAGAAAAAAATACAAAAATATTACCTAGAAAGATATTTATTTTTCACACTGACTTGTTGCAAAATGGGTTCTGGTGCATCTGTGCATTTAGCTTACTACTTAAAATTGAAATATTGTGTCTTCCCGGATCCACGTCCTCTTTCCTCTGAGGAGCAGCCTGCTGTGGGACAGACAACACTGGAGGAGGTTTCCTCCACAGCCTGCATTTCTTTGTTAGTCCATGTCTAACCAACTCCCAACTCTAGCCACTTAAATTAGAGACTTCTAAATCGTTTGCGCTGAACTACAGTGTCACTATTCAATTCACACCTTTCCCTCAACTGATTATAATGTGAGATTACCTTTGTGATCCCCACATCTGGGGGAAAAAATAAAGGTGATAGTATTGAAAACTGATAAACTTAGGTAAATTAGCGACTGTCACCACTTTCAGATGCTGTAATGGAGCTTCTGGGGAACTTTAATGACAGGATCCTACCTGTAGGAGTCATGAAGACTCTAGAAATAATAGGTTCTGCAGGCCTTTCCTGACATTTTCAATTGTTTGGAAAATTCCAATGGATCTTTTTTTGTCAAATTTATTTCAGCACAGATATGGGTATGTCCTAGCTATATTCTGTCTCTAGTACTTAATTTTCATCATTTTCTATACTCTCCTGAGACTTTCCACTTATTTATTTCATCAGCAAATATTGAGTTCCTGCTGTGTGTCAGATACAACACAAAGAACAGGGGGTATCATTGCAGTTTTAGATTTTAGAAAGGTAGAATGAATATGGGTGTGTGTGTGTATTACATTATATAGATTTATGGTTATGATAGAAGTTTAGCAAGGCACTTTAAAGATGTCTTTATTAATTGACAAATACATCAATAGAAATCATATAAACTAACCCAAATAAATATAAGCTGCTGATGCTGTATAAAGCTGCAAAGATAATTCAATGAAGAAAGGGCAGTTTCATAACAAAACAAGCAGACAAAAATCTCCAGCCACATGGAAAACAAACCTAAACCCAAAACAAACTTGTTCCCTTCATAACAATTAATATGTGAAACTGAATTTTGTGTGGACCGAATTGAGCTAAGGGATGCCTAGAGACTTAAGAAAGCATTGTTTCTGGGTGTGACTTGAGAATTTTTGCAGAGTAAATTAGCATAGAAACAATAGCTGAAGTAAACATTACTTACCCATGTTCAAGAGAGCCTCAAAGCCTTTGAGAGTAAAGGCAGACTACAGACATGCAGGAAGGGAGAGCTTGATCTCTGTCTGAGCAGGGCTGTTCATCTCCTCCTGACCTCTGCCCCTGGCATTCTCACTTCCCACGATTCAGACTTGAACTGGGCACTCTTGTGCTCTGAAATGACTTCTTTGCTAGTCACCTTACAGATAACAGATTGTATAATTTCTCAGTCTCAGTGATCTAAAGAGGTCAGTTCTTACAGTAAAACTTCAAGTATACTGTAATCAATATTATCTGTACTTGTAACTATCAAATCTCCTATCTGTTCTGTTTCTGATTAGAGGTTTGATATAGATTAAATGGATCAGAGATCCAAATTAGAATGCAAAGCTATAAAATTCCTAGAAGATAACATAGAAAAGCATTTGAGTGACCTTGGGTCTGGCAATGATATATGTATATCATCAAAGGTGTGATCCAGAAAAGAAATAATTGATATGATGAACTTCATTAAAACTAAACACTTATGCTCTTTTAAGACATCGCCAAGAGAATCAAAAGATACAGACTGAAAAATAATGTTTGCAGGAGACAGGTTTGGGAAAGACATAGCTTGACAAAAAACTGTCATGCAGAATGTACAAAGAAGTTTTAAATTTTAACATTAAGAATTTTGGCAATCTATTAAAAACAGGCAATGTTCCAGTATTGTGATAACTGTGGTTTTGTTCCTTTTGATTTTGTGTCTATATGAGTTTTAAGATTTCTCTCATTCTGTGAAGAATGTGATTAGGATTTTAATGGGTTCTGCATTGAGTCTATATATTACTTTGGACATTTAGGCATTTTGACAGTATTAATTCTCCCAACTCATGAAATTAGAAGGTTCATTTATTCATTCTTGTCTCACTTTTGAGTCTTTTCCAATTTCTGCCATCAATGTTTTGCCATGTAGTTATTGAGGTCCTTCACTGCTTGGTTGAATTTATACCTATTATTATTTCATTTTCTTGTAGCTACTTTGAATTTGAATGTTTTCATAATGTCTTATTTATAAGAACATAAATTTATTATGTATAAAATGCTATCGAGCTTTTGCATGTTTGTTTTTGGGTCCTGCAACTTCTGGACATCACACCAAATAGAATAAACTGTAAGTAGGAAGATGAAGGCTACATGTTCTCTCTCCCATGTGGAAGTAGGTTGTACAATAGAGATCACTAGAGGCTTGGAAGGCAAAGGGCAAGGAATATAAAATCGGGCTGCAAGACTTATATCAAAATAATTATCAAGAACATGGTGGTAACATAACATAACCTGTTTAGATAAGAACAGTTTGCAATAATCTTTATGTTTAAGAAGATTTAAAGGTAAGTCCAAAGGTTCTAGCATATACAAATAATAGAGAGAAATGCTAATTATTCTAATTCAGCATTGTATGTTATATACTCATGTTAACATATCACATTGTATCTTACTGAAATGTAAAATGAGGATATGGTATTTATATGAAAACATAAAACAAAGGGCTGGGGTTATTATTCAGAGATAAGTCACTGGTCCAATGTGTGAATTCCTGGGTTCAATCCCCAAAAATAAATATTTAAGAAACCAAAATGTATTAAAATTGGTCAAAAACCTAAACAAATGCTTTACCAGAGAATTTATACAAAAATGATTTTTAAATGCATCATTGAGGAAATTAAATTTTTTTGAAAGTAATTTACCAGTTACCCAAAAGCATTTGCTCAAATAGTCAAACACATGGTGCCAACACCATCAAATGCTGGTGATGGTGTGGAAGAACAGCACAGTACACAGAATGCTGTATATGGGTTTCTACCTTAGCTGGTGTTGTAATTCCAGAAGTTCAGAGAAATCATGGCATTCTTCCATAGGTAAATGATAAAACTCTAGTGTGTTATTCATCCAAACAATAACAAAACAAGGACAAAGCAATAAATTGTTTGGAAGTTTAAGTGAAGAAATAATAACTAGATGGAGCATAGTGAGTGTTTCTACTGATGAGATCTTATCTCTGTCAGGCTCTGTTCATCACTTTGAAGAGGACAGGGTATCTTACTTGCCTGCTTCCCAAGTGGACTAGGCTGATTAGCTAGTGAGCACCAAACATCTGAAATCTCTGACTTTCCCAGAATTGGGATTGCAAATATGCTCACCACTCAACCTGCTCTTTGTTTGTTTGTTTTCTTCAAGTCTATAAATTGTTCAATTCTGTAGTTTTCTATTTAATGCTTTTTTGTTACAAATTTTTGGGTTTTTTTTGAAAAATTCATACATAACCATTTCATGTATGCCTTTCTCACTCCATACTCTCCTCTCACCAAAGCTTTCCATGTACCCTTTTGAAGATTCCTGATTTTTCTTTATTAATTATGGTTACATATATGTATGTTAACACACACATATATCACCTGCTGAGTCTACTACCTTTGCTCATATGTACATTTGTTCAGGCTAGACCACTACAAATTGCACAAGCTATGTGGGAAGAATAGAGCAATTGTCCCTTTCTGAGCAGGAACTGACCACCTATAGCTCCTCATTGTGAGATGGAACCTTTGTGGAATTTTCCTTGTCCAGATTGGCATGTTAATGGATGTCATTATGTTGAACTTGTTCAGACAATCATATTGTTGAGAGTTTATGGGTACAGCATCTTTGAGTATATAGAAGATACTATCTCACAGAAGATGTCCTGATATTCTGACTCTTGCAGACTTTCTGGCCTCTCTTGCGTAACTTTTTCTGAGCTAGTTTCTGGGGTTGCATTTGAGATGTATCAGTTGGATCTGGTCAATCCAGAATCACTTATCATTTGTAAGAGTTGTGTATTTCTGTAACAGTGTTTATCTTTTGTAAAAAGAACCTTCTTTGATGAAGGGTGAGAGCTACACTTACCAGTAGCCATATTTAAAACCCTAATGCTGAAGGTACTACATACTTTGGATATAGGACTTCAAAAACCAATCCGTAGTTATGCTGGACAACTTGTCCCTGAGGACTGACTCAAGATGTTGTCTGAGCTTACAAGGGAATTATGAAATCAATAGTTCTAGCAATCTGTAAAACCCATGAACCACAACAACTAGACTGGCCAATATCCATAATGGCACAATAGTGGTACTTGTGTCTAGGAGGTAACCAATAACTATCTAATTAGACTTAAAGCCCACTCAGCAGGGAATTTATGTTTGGTGATGCAAACCTCACTACCTACCATGACAGGAGATGTCACAGACCCAAGAGGAAAACTTTCAAATGACATTTTCTAACCCATTGCAGTTTGGGTTTTGGGTCTTTACTTTGGTTCTGAGGATAGAACTCATCTCTTTATGCTCACAAGGCAAGCACTTTGCTGACTGAACTATTGATCTACCTCTAAAGATGCATTTTATGGTTTGTTAATTAAAGCATAATAAAGTTGTATTGATGAGGCTGGAGAGATAGCCTGGCTATTAAATGCTCCTGCTACTCTTCCAGAGGATCAGAGTTTGGTTCCCAGAATGCACAATGAACAGCTCATAACCATCTCTAATTTCATCTCCAAGGAATCCAGTGGCCTTTTCCAGCTTCTAATAAAACTTGTTGCATGTATTTATACATACACACACAAAAGTGCATACATATAAATAAAAATGCATTTTAAGGGGCTGTAGATATTGTTATGGGGATAAAGTATAAATTTTCCAAAGGACCAGAGTTTAGTTCTTAGTACCCATGACATGTGGCTCCAACCATGATTAAGTCAAACCTCTTGGTTATCCATTGGCTCAGCTACTGTGGGCACCCATATATATATGTACCTGTTGTCCTACCAAGACTAAAAATAATAATTAAAAAAACAAGTTTTAACAATAAATAAACTTTAAAATGAAAGCTGTGTATTAGAAACGAAAACAGAGCAAAGCCATCATAGAAGTATTATGCTGGGGTCAGCCACCTTCCTGACTTGTTTCCTTGGCCTTGAGGATTTCTGGTGCTAATAGCAAGAAGAGCTGGAAGAGCCTGAGAAAACAAGGATGTGCTGGAAGATGTGCAGGGGAAGAAATTTTGATTTAAAGAACTTGAAGAGGCTGACTTGAAGAGTAAACAGAACACACCCAGGCCTGAGGGCTTATAAACAGAATAATAGCTGAGGGCCAGGTAAATTAGGCCAGAGCCAGAATGGGGAGTGGAGAAGGCCTAGTACTGTGTGCTTTTGTGGACAAGGGTTTTTGTGCATCTGTCTCTTCAAATCCAGCTAAGGATCAGTGAGGACACAGAACGCATGTTATTGCTTCAATGAACGCATCTGTGCCTAGAGCTGAGTACCACTGGGCCATTGTTTGGAGACTGGGTATGGAGTCCATAGCTTGGCTTCTGGTTGGCAGTTCCGTGATGATGTGCAAACCGTTGTTTTACTATTTCCAGATTCCTGCTTCCTCTTTCATATTTTTCCTCTTTTGTCTGTTACCTGTCAGCTGCGAACACTAGACTTAACTTCACGGAGCTGAAAGAAACCCAGACAGGTGCTGTTTAGGAGTGAGAACACCAAAGGGACAGCTGTGCTCTTAAAGTAAGGGAGTGACAACCGCAGCTAAGAGACTCTGGCTTTTAATTAGGTAACTTATGCCTGAAACTGGCAAGCTCTGGCTCCAGGCTCCTCCATCTCCCCTCCGTTAACATGTGGATGGCTGCCTGCCTTTTTCTGCCTGTCAGGATGCCTGTACCTTGTGTTGTCAGGAGGCCAAAAGCAGCTCCCTTTTAGCAAGCGGAGCAGATTCATACATAAGTCAGTGCAAACCCAAGAGAAACAGGCAGAGGAAACAGAGGAGATGCCCAGGAAGGGGATAAGACAGAGAAAGGAGGGAGACAGAAAGGGAAAGAGGAGAGGAAATGTGAAGAAGTGCCAGTTCACAAGAAAGAGACCAAAGGAAAAAGGTCAAGAATAGAAAAGGCTACAAAAACAGCCAGAACGGATGCCCCTTACCAAGAGAATAACTCTATCTTTTCTTTTTTTAAGTCAGGAGAAAGACTCCAGTCTTTGCCCCTGCTGAGATTCAAATGCAGGCAGTGCACTCCCTAAAATGGTGCTCATGGATTCAGCAGGCTCTCTTGGAAATTGCTGATGAGCCCTTGGCTGAGAATAGCGCAGGGAAATTCACCCTCTTCTCCCCTTAAAACAGTATGTTCAATGCTGCTTTCTTCTTCTCAGTCCAATTATCCTATTTGCTCTCAAAAAGGAGAGTTGTATTTGAAGGCATATTAGGAAATATTTATTTAGAATGCTATTTACCACATTGTGCCAAGGTGACAAGGCAGAGTAATAAGTAGGGGGCACTTTCTTTAGAAAGAAGAGAAGAAGAAGAAAAATTTTAACTGTAGCTTCAAAGGCAGCACTTCCATTTCGAAACACAAGGAAATAACCTTATAATGAGGAGTCATAGGGAGAACTGAAGATGTGGCTGTTTCTACACATCCCTCTTTAAACCTCATTGTTCTAGTTGAAAGAGAGAGTGCTCAAGATGGAAGGAGTCTGTAAATTAGACGGAGAGAGAAGTATAAATAAGTTATGTTCCCTTAAAGGCACATGGGCGAGATGAAATTCATATTTTAAAAAGGGCTCTTGCTCTTGTTATTAAAACTTAAAGAACTTTGCAAAGCAGCTAAATGACTCTCCAGCGTTTATTGTTAGCTCTCTCTCCCTATTTCCATTTGTAGCTAGAGACCAGGCAAGGGGAGAGGTTAGTTTTCTTCTGATTTTCTGTTATTTGACTCACCCAGGTCTTTTTATTTGTTGTCTACTCTTGTATGTTTGTCTCTGCCCCTGCACCGCACCTTTCTCTTCTGGGAGAAATCACATTTTCCTATTATTCCTTTTATTACAAAATCTAAATAAAATGTACAAAACCTCTTTGTGGAAGGGCCCACAGGAGCCGGCTGCTTTTCTGTCTTGTTTATTGAGGGACTGCTAAGCATCTGGCATCACACACAGATGAGGTTAACTATCTCACAGAAGGAATTTTTAACCATGGGAGCAGGGTGTAAGGGGGGAGCTCCTGTGTAGCTCACTGGGCTCTTTGTATTTTTGTCAGGGATTTTTATTGAAGAAGAGTGTCTATCAATCTTGCCCCATGTTCTGCCCTCTCCTTACCTATTCTGAAAAGAAACACTCTTCTGTAGAGGTGTGATTTTTCAGTTTTATCCTCAAAATAGCAGCATATGTAGTTCCTAGGACTTGGGAGAAACATGGAGTTTCAATCCTTGCCTGGACCAACAGAATCTGAACTCTATTGAATGGACAAGTGTCTCACAATTCTTCTGCATTCTGCTGTCTGAAGTTATTGCTAGACGGAGTAAATGGCAGTCACTAGCCAAGTTCTTTGCAATAAGTTTCTTCCCCACAAATGGAACTGGCCCAACTAAAATAAGAAGATGGCTTTATTTGAGCTTCCTCGCTTTTAGAAGATTAAATCAAAATCATACTTTAATAGCTGGGGTCTTGTTACTTGATTTGCCATGGCTGATACATATACATTGGAGGCCTGTAATTTTCTGAAGGGAAGGGAGAAAGAGTGGATTGGAGAGATAGTGGGGATTGGGACTGAAAAGAGAGGAGGAAGAAGAAACTGATTGAGCTGAGGAAAATTAATTAATTAAACTAATCCATTATATATAACTGCAGAAATATAAATATAGTCTTTTTGCTGAATAGTAATCAGTTCTATTATTTGTTTCTCCTTTCCAAAGGTTTCCAAGATCTATAAACATGTTTCTGCCTTCATTCTTGTACAGAATCTCTGTTATTCCACTTCAGTCTTTCACAGGATTCTGTTGTGTACAGTGGTGTAACTATTGAGATTTAAAAGGAGCTGAAACCACCTAGCTTACTTGCATAAAATAACAAAGTTTTTCACCTGGTTAGCAGGGAGAGCATAAGCTAGAGGTTTTGGAAATGTACTTGTATTACTAAGGGTTCTCAGAGGAGCAAAATTTGTAGAATAGATCTGTACATTTATGAAAGGGGAATTTACTGGCATGGCTTGCATACTGTGGTCCAGCTAGTTCAACAAAGACTTTCTACCAATGGAAGGTTCAAGAATCCAGTAGCTGGTCAGTCCATGAGGCTGGATGTCTTGACTGGTCTTCAGTACATGCCAGGATCCCGAAGAAGTATGCTCTAATATCAGTGAAGGAATGGACTTGTGATGGAGAGTGAAAGCAAGCAGGCAAACAGCAAGGGCTTTCTTCTTCCATGTCCTCTATATAGGCTGCCACCAGAAGCTGTGGCCCTGCTTATAAAAGGTGGACCTTTCCACTTCAAAGTTCTTGATTAAAGATATATCTTTTCATCTCAGAAGGTCCAGATTAAAAATGGCTCTTTTCACTTCAAATGATTTAATTAAAAAAAAAAATCTCTCACAGGTGTTTCAAGCTGCTTGGGTTTTAGTGAATTCTAGATGTAGTCAAGTTGACAACCAAGATTAGGTCTCACAAGTCCACCTCATGTCAATATGAATTGACATAAAATGATATTTCCTATGACATGCTTAATTTCCAAATGAAAACAATAACAGCTCATAATTATATCTAACATGATACATACAACTCCCTCATACAACTGCAAATATATTGTAAATTTAGAGTAGGTAACAATGTCCCTTGAAGAACATTCTGTTGACATCTCAAAGTTAAAATGATAGCTAACTAGTAATATTCTCTTAATTGATGTTACACGACCTGGTAAAGAGATCAAGGAAAGAAAATACAAATATATGGACAAGCACATTTTTAACAAAATATGACAGAAATACTCATTCTGATTGTAATTCTTATTTTTATTACTGACCATGTAGTCTTATCTTGTATTTATAACTACTTTGCTCTACTAACCATTCTGCATTTCCTCCTCCCTCAGCCAGCACCTCAACAGGTCTTGTTTCTTTCCTAGAGAAGCATCCCATACATTCATTCCTAAAGAGTCTGTGCCCTTTGTTACCTTGCCTTTGTTATCTTGCCATGTTATAGTTTCCATTGACTTTAATCACAATCCATGGTAGCACCAAGAAACACCCTAAAAGTTCTCCAATACTCCAGACATAATCTTTCTTACATCCACTGTGGAGAAGTAATCATTATTCCTTCTGTAGTATGTTTGCTTAAAAACATCAGAAACCTAAAGTTTCCAGGGGAATTCTGAGCTTCCAGTTCAATGGGTATGTATGTGTTGTGTTCCCTAACAACAGTACTCACCTATCTAGACCCAAATGTTTCAGGCCAGCAGAAGTTAAGATCATGAGAACAGGAAGCAAATTTTCTTAGGTGGCCACTAGTGGTGATAGTGAGTGAAACTATTCCGTTTCCACCCTTTGATTTCTGGACATCTGAATCCTGGCTATGGGAGAAACCATTTCAGAAACTGGACATTGATTCAAATCATATACTAGCTTCTGGATGCCCTTATAGAGTCCTCTGGGTTACTGCTACCTAATTGGCGCTGTAACTGTGTCTTCAAAAGGGCACTACATCTTTCTATCAGGCTATTGCTTCAGGATGGTGGGGGATATGATTAGACTAGGAGATTCCATGATTGAGAATTGAGTCATGGAAAAGGGATGATGCATTCAGTTTACTGCTTAGGATGGTAGGTAACTGGGATTGGTTGGTGTATGGCTCCTGGGGAGAAACCAAGTACAGATGAAGAAGAAAACCTGTCTGGAACCTTAAGTGACTCCCCAATTTCCAGCCTATCTGCTGCTTGCTGCTTACTCCTGGAGACCAAGAATCAGCTGGAGACTTAGAGTGGAGGTGGGAAATTCAGCGGGAGGGGGCTTCAGTCACTCAACAAGTAAACAAGTTTTACCTTCTCAGTCTCCTCTGCTCCTACAAGCAATGACTTTGTTTAGAGATGTTGCTTCATCTGATATGGCTCAAAGGATATCAGGTGCAACTTAGTTATAGGTTAATATCTCTTTGGTAGTTTATCTGTGAATGCAATGTATTTTATTTTATTTACATGTATGACTCTTTCCTCAGTGTATGTCTATATGCCATATGTGTGCAATGCCCTCAGAGAGGGGCCAGAAGATTGTGCCAGATTCCTTGGGATTAGAGTTAAAGTTTGAGCTAGAAAATAAATCTGGGTTTTCTGAAAGAACATCTATTTCTCTTAACCATTGAGTCATCTTTCCAGACCACTTAAGTTTTTATAGTGGTAATACCCAAAGGAGTGGCAGTGTCCCTTGCTAATCGAAAGACTCTCTGTTTACTTTCCTGGCCATTCCTGCACCTTTTCCACAAATGTTCATACTCTGTTGGCATAAAAATATTAGAGAATACTGAGTACTAAAGAAATTCTGTTGTACAGATGTCACAGATTGGGTATTCTGGGAAGCAGTGGCCAGTACTCTCAGAGGGTGTGCAAGCAAGGAAGTAGGGCTGAGCAGAAAGAAAAGTTATGCTGTGATACAGCCCCATGATATCATTGGAACCCCTGTCTATAGTCATAGTTGTGCCTCCCTGGGGCAGAGAGAAACAATAGTGAATGATAATACAACAGCCAATAGGTTTGGATTGCTTGCAAAGAAGGATGATTCTAGACTGAAAAATTCTATTTATGTAAGCAGATATAATCCTGTAAGAGGATATCCTTGCTTATTGACATGGGCTCTCTTTGTAAAGTTCCTTTTGGGAAAAAGGAGGGACTTATTCCCAATGAGTGAGTGATCTAAGCAGTTCAGCATAGCATCTGACACAAAAAGTTATATTATATAAATCATTTTAATGAGCACATATGAAAAGTCACCACTTTTGAATTCACATGATCTTGAACAATATTCCTAGAGGATGATCACACAGAAACTTGGCTTATCTAAAGTCTAAGACTTTGAATCAATTACCCCAAAGAATCTAGGACAGGTCATAAGTGGTATCTATCTATCCTTTCATTTATTTGTCTATCATCTATCTATCTATCTATCTATCTATCTATCTATCTATCTATCTCCTATTTATCTGTCTGTCTATTTGTATTTATCCATCATCTATCTATCTATCAATCTAGATATGTATATTTAAGCAAAATTGAGGAAGTTAGAAAATTATCAAAAACTAAAATATAGATAGTAGAACTTTGTGGATTGTCTTACAATCTGTCATCCCTCCCTCAGAAGTTAGATTTCTTGCAGGAAAATACCTCCCCTCAGACATTACTCAAAGCTCTTCATTAGGCTGTTGATAATAACTATCAGAGTTTTAGTTCTGGTTAAAGCTCAGAATCAGACTACTTACAGAACTAAAAAAAAAATCAACTAATTATAAGGCATTCTGGGAACATGTAGTTTTCATACCAAGAAAGAAAGTCAATCCTTGGTACTATTTCAGTAAAACAGGAGTAGGAATCCTTCTTAGAAGAAAGTAGTGATATGATGACTCTGGGAAGCTAATGGAGGAAAAGTGTTCTGCTCAATTCATCAAGCATCTCTGTAGTGCCTGCATCCTGATAGCATCTAAGAAAATATCACTATAATTTTGTAGATGATTCCCAATCCCCAAATAATGATAGATAACAACTTTTGAAAATTGGTGGCATGTGTCTTGGGGTAATACCCACAGCACTAATGACATTGACTTATCATCAGGCAGGTACAGCTTTAAAATCTTATTTCTATTGCTTCTTCCATTGCTCTTAGATGATGAAGAGTCAGAACTTTTATAAAGCAGAGACTGAACTTTCACTAACCTCAGAGAGTTGCTTTGAAAATTAAGTGTAATGATAATAACCAGCTTACAACCTAATATCTAGTCTGTATGAACAAACTGCTATGTGTTAACTAACATTGCTGCTGTTACACAAAAGTTCCATATTTCTGGGAACAAATGACTTATTCCTACTTACAAGCCTGCCTAAAGAAGCAAAGAAAGCAACTGGGGTCTCTTTTGAGCCCCCAAACTCTGGAGCTTCCATGAGCTCTCAAGACTTATGACCTTTGTTTTTTCTTTAAATATCAAACCATCACTTCATATATCAACAATGATAAGCCTAAGTACAAAAGCTGAAATTTTTTGGTTTTGACAGGGGAGGAATGAGTTATGTTTCAAGCTACTCATTTTTGTTTGTTTGTTTTTTAGTTATTGTTATTCATGTTATGAAAACAGCTCCTGGGATAAATTGTTTGAAGCTTCATTACTGATCAAAACCACCTGACATTTTTTCACCCCTACACATACTTTCTCCTCTCTTGCCACTCAAAGTAATAATGAGATTTTACACTTGGATAGTATTTAAAAAATCTATGATTGGCAAAGTGGACAGGGGTGTGATGTCTTGGCCATTTGTAAGATAATGATATGTCAGGGCAGACTGTATAAAGATAAAGTTTTTATGCCCAACTAAATAGTAATTCATGCAATGAGAAAACCTAAGCCTGCATCTCAATGCTGCTGCTGAAGAGGGTGTCAGTAGAGACTTGATAAGGAATTTGGATGAAGAACAAAAGCTGAATAAGACACATTACTGAAACCTCATTCCAATTTCTTGAATCATAATATTTGATATATTTATAAAGCACATGCAAATCATCAGAATCTTTCAATATTCAAGATTTCATTTCATAGATTATTTATGACTATCTTATTGCAGAATTTCATTTATACCACCAGTGGATGTCTAGCTAGGCGACTGTAAAACTCATATCACATTATGTCTTACAAAATTTCACCATGTATAAGTAAGTGTATCCCTCTTTTCCATATGTCTATTTGAGACAGTTTCTGCTTTATAAATGCCTCTTAACTACAAGCATCAATGAGGGCAGATAGGGACAGAAAGAAGTTGAAAGTAATGGAGTCTGTCCCAAGAAGTCACAAATTTTTATCTGAAAGCCATACTTAGGAACAGTAATAATCCAATGAAAGTGAACACTTACTGGTTATGACTGGGACTCTAAAAATAGAACAAACCACCACACAGTGTTAATTCCTGTGGTTTGGGATGCACCTGTTCTCAAGGCTTAGACATTATTATATTGTGTGTTGAAGACTATGAAGGAAATTGTTGATTACATTTATGCATTCTATGACATCATGTGATTTTTGCCACATATGGTCTACATATATGTCTATGAGAACTGTACAGATGGATCTTACCTGCTTGACTTAACATCAAATTTTTTACCAACATGATAATACTAGGACATGGATTTTAGTTGAGACTTCACTAACCTAATGGTAAGGTTTGATTTTGTTGCTTGGTTTGGTTTAATTTTTCGACTGACCTTTTACTCATTTCAAGGAAGTGGCTATGGATATGGTAAATCATTACTGGAATAGTGTAAGTGTATAGCCTCATCATTTGATAGCTTTAGAAAAAAAACATATACTAGAATGTACAATTTCCAAAGAACACATCCACAGCCTTATTGTATGAGTTTTTCATTGTAGGTTTAAAATTGTAGGTAATTTTTAGGGACATTGCATTGCTGTTCAATGAGGTTACTTGCAGAACAGGACTCCATATACCACAGAGTATGTGTTCAATGAAAATACATAGAAGTGAAAATCATTTTTATCATATTTATAATTCATATAAATATATTTCAACCATTAGTAGTTTGTGGGTACCTATCACAAGCTGCTGGTATGGATTAATTTACACCATATTTTTATGGGGATCGCTGTTTGCATGTCCCTCCAGCACCCTTAGAGACACAATCTGTCCAACTTCAGTGTCTTGCCCCTTAGGAGAAACAGCTGGCAGTCTTATTTCAATTTAGGGATCAGTTCTTTATAAATCCCTAGTGAGGTCTCACTCATTCCCATCTAATGAAGGTGCTAGGCAGTGACCTAATTCTGAAAATTTGAACATCTTTCCCTTGAGAACTTGGCTCCAATCTAAAGTAGAGCTGTGGAAATGAGACCACAGTGGAGACCTGACTTACAGTGAGCAGTCTCATATCATTGTCTATCAGAAAAAAATACATCAGAAAAGTTGGAACATCAGGTATTGGCTCTCAGATGATTCTGGTGCATATGACAGATACAAGTGTAGAGTGTATGCATCTTTATTAGCATACTTCTCAACGACTACAGACATTAAAACATTAAGTCAGGTTTACAACTAACTAGTGGGTAATGCAGGAATTTTTAAGAACTTTTAACACATGGTATTATCAATCTCAATTCTTTTTAACAAACTGTATTGAACTTGTAAGGAAACAGAATTATGATCACAATGGACTATTAAGTGAAGAACCGATGATTTAGAGGCAGACATAGAAAACATGCTCTCAGATAGCCACAATGAGTCTTAACATGATAAATTCTGGAATGTAATAGTGGAGCACATACATTTTGGACATCAATCTTCTCTTTTTATTATCACCCTTCTAGTTCATAGATAGACTTTTCCTCCATTGTCTGGACAACTAATAGTTGCACAGTTTATCTACAGGTGATGGGAACCTCTTCTTCATCCTTCTGAACTCCATGCTGATCACCTCAGTATATCATATTAGTTGTTACTTTTTTATGAATATTACTATGAAGAGGCACTGGTACTAAGATCTCCAGAAGATGAACCTTCCTTTGGATGGTTTTGTACAAATCTATGTCTTAGTGTGTCAGGTTCTCACACTAAGTCAGTATTTGAAGTCATTTTCAGAAGAAGCTGTGATACTAGGTAAATGCTTAGAGTCAGTTACCATCTTCAACTCAGGCCTTTGGGTAGACATTGTGGGTTGGCTAGAAATTGTCTACAAACTTATATATTAAAGGTTTGACTTCAAGTCAGTGCCAGTATTGTGAGGTGATTGGGTAGTGATGGTGTTAATTTTATCAATGGATTAATTTATTAATGATTCTATAGTAGAATAGGCAATAGAATGGAGGGCCTAGGAAGTAGACCCTGAGGTACATCTTTGAAGAACATATCTTCTTCCTGCCTGCTGTGGAAATACGTTTCTATATGTTGTTAATATTTGTCCTTCCTATGGGTTTAATAAAAAACTGATTGGCCAGAACCAGACAGGAAGTGTGGGTGGGGCTACCAGACTAAGAAAACTCTGTTAACAGGAACAGCAGAGCAGAGATGCCAGAGAGAAACCTAGAGAGACACCAAGAAACAGATGCCAGCAGACACAGAGGAAAGACGACAACCATGCCGATCTGAGGAAAGGTCCCAATTCATATGACTAAACAGATTAATAGAAATAGGTTTAGTTAAGATGAAAGAGGTAGCTAGTAATATGTCTAAGTCATAGGTCAATCAGCACAAAATCAATACAAGCTTCTGTGTGTTTCTTTGGTACTTTGAGACTGCTGGTCCAGATCTCAGGGCTATACAGAGCTAAGCAGGTGCAGGCAGGTCCAGATCTTGGGGCTAGTCCAGGCCAGAAATTTATTATTCCATCTGTCACCATACCATCTCTAATCTATTGCCATCTTTCTTATGCTGTCTGCTAGGTTAGTCACTTTGGTCCAGCTCAGGATACTGATTGTGATGCTCTATCTCTTTATGAGCCCAGAAACAATGGTACCAAGTAACCATGGATGGACTAAAACCTCAGAAACTAGGACCCTTTTCTCTTGTAACTTGATTTACACATAAGTTTTATCAGTATGAAGAAATACAACTAACATAGTGGTCCATACAAAGCAATAAGAACTCTACAGCAGAGGTCTAGGTGACTGCTGGCAGGACTCCACCCTAGACCAATGTCTCTTCATTATCCCTACCACCATCTTTGAAGGCATCACCAGAGACTAATGTGAGTTTGACTCATGAAAGTCTTCTGGTGGGCCAAGTCTATCCTAGTGTTTCAGGCAGTTCTCTCCCAGAAAAAAAAAAAATCAGTTGTGCCTCAGGAAATCTCGGGAAAGGACTAATAATCTGGGTACTTCAAATGCTATTGGCAAAGCTGCGTACATTGCCCTGACGGCTTGGCAGACTTCTTCTGCTGAGGTAGAGCCAGAGCCTTTATTGTAGCTTCTGTTTCCCTTCATCATGAATCTTCCCAGACTCACTAGCTGACAGATAAATCTCTTTATCACAAAACTATTTTTGCCAGTTGCATCTATAAATTATTAGATGAGTAAAAATAGCTTTGTAAACCAACTGTTGGCTACAGAATTAGATTTGATTCTACAAGAGCAACTTCCATTATTAACTTCCTTGGAGAACAAAAGCAAAGGATACATCAAGGGTATTGACTTGATGCTCTCTGTCTGTAGAGACTTGCTGCTTTTGAAATCTGGCTTCTAAGGAGTGGTTTTGAAGCTTTTGTTTATAGGCATCAGATTGTAGTTACACTAACTGGGTAATGATTGCTTTTGATAATTCCAGATAACGATGTGAGCGGTGTCTACACAGATAGGAAAATATACCTGCAATATTGCCACCATGATTCATCTCATATTAGATGGCCTATCAGGTATTCTACAATCCAATCTTTATTCCCCCAGACAATTTCAGGATTATTTCCTGAATGGTCTTAAAATTGCTTCCATTCTGAAATTTACAATAGCTAAAGTCATGGGAGAAATGATTTTACTAACAGTATGATTTGAAACCATAGATTTGTTTCATAGGTATAGAAGTTTACCTTTTCTTCTCTTAAAACACTGTCATCCTCACAGGATGGTATTTTGGAGACTATTGTCTGTCATTCCGAGAAATCATCTGGCCAGTGTTTATGGAGCAGAAAACAGCAGAACTTGAAAAAAATTCAAATTAGGTAAATTTATTTTTTGCTCTGTTCATAACCTTCTTTTCCTCCCATTCTCTTGGAATACCATTTCACTGCTATATATTCGTTTAGACCTAGAAAATTCATTGAGGTTCCAAAAGACACCAAATGCCTATAATATACATGGGAAACAGTGGTTCATCTCTCCATTCTACAAAGTGCTATTTCTCTTTGCCATGTTCAGGGTATGATTCCTGATAATAAGGAAATTATAATGTATAGATAAGAGAAAAGAAATACAGCCAGTGGGATCACTTGACAAATGTAGTGGTTTCCTATTCTGAGTCACTTGGAGCCTCTTGAAACAGAGAGAGGTCTCCTCCAACTGGGTTGGTGGAGTGAGCTGATTGGTAAGAAGTCATCTATCCAAACAGGGGCAGATTGTTTTAATCTGAGAAATCTCACACAGGGATTGCCCCACTTATATATGGTTTGGGAAAGACCACCTTGCCCTTGTCTTCTTCCTGTTTTACAACTAATGAAATAGACGAACAGAAGCTGTGAGTGCCTTAGGTTTTTTGTTGTTGTTATTGTACAACACAATTAAAATTAAAAATGACACAGAACAGGGTCTACGATTGCTTTTGATTCTGTTTGTGGTTTTTTTACTTTTGAGATTCCTTAAGGATAACCATGTTCTTGGGATCCAAATAATTCCTTATTTATTATTAAAAATACTTTATCTAATAAAACTAATTATCAAGTAAATATTGGCCCATATATACTCCTTTAAACTTTCATCTTAGTTTCCTGAAAAAATTGTCTCCATTTGCCTTTTCCCTGTGGGAAGGCATTTGCAGGTGACCTGAATAAAGATTGACAGCTATTTTCTGGTAACCAGCCTTTCTGCCTCTAGTAATAGATTTTCCCCTGAAGATTGGAAAGAGCATAGTGACATTATCTAGTTCACTGGTGCTGATCCTCTCCCCATAGGGAGAATAAAATATATTATGCACCTAAACAAAACTGTTGATGCTTTCCTGGTGGTAAGAGATTCATACTCCCCATCTCTCTATTCCTGTGTCCTATGAGCATTTCTAACATTATATAAAAAATAAAAATGGAGTAAAGAAATGCAGATTCATCTCAATTTTGTCCTTAACAAGTTCACAGCCTGTAGGTGTCATATACATATATATATACATATATATATATATATATATATGTCTCTGCAATTAGTGTCCCTTTTCTGTGTTAGCTTAGTTGGAAATTGTCTGTCTCCTAGATGTAATAGTAGATTAGACTTAGTTGAAGTATGAAATAACACTTTGAGAAATAAACATACCAGGGCATGTGTATATTATTATGAGACACAATAATATTGCTGTGAAGAATAATGATTTATAATGTTACTGGAACACGTACACACTGTTTAAAAAGAGAATAATCTAGTTGGAAATTTTCCCAGGAAAGCACAGAAATATGTTGGGGTCAGAAATAAAAATGACCCCAATTTTAATTAATAAAACCACTAAGCATTTACAAAAGCTGAAATGAACTCAGATTGGACATCCTTTTACCCATTACCTCATTATGAAAATAGGTGATCTTCATATGTTTCTAGAGGGTTTGTGTTCAGGATTCCAAGAGCTCATATTCTTTGCATTATTTAAAAAACAATATAGGTCTACCCCAAGCTTCAACATATCTACTCTGAAATACTCAAACAGAGATGGTGCCAAGGAAAGAATTCACCATATTACTTTATAGTTTTTTTTTGTTGTTTCTAATTTTTAACATCAAAGAGCAGCTAAAGATTGACAGATCTAGGATCTTTGTTGATATCTCTGATCTCCTAAGAGTGCCTGACAATCACTCCAAGATCTGATCCATCCCTGAGAAACTTGTAACTAGTCTGCTCTTAGACTCCAGTAGCCTATGGAACCAAAGCTCTCAGAATGGATTGTTTGTAAACCACAGTGATTTTCATATATAACATTTAAGTTAAAATATTTCTACTTACTTATAACCTCTATAAAATATTTAAGTCAGGTGCAATGGATTTGAGCATTTTATTCTCTTCTGTCATGACCCATCTAACTTCTAGGCTCACTTGCCCCATTTGTGACTGGCAGTGTTGGCTGTCAAATTGATATATCCGAGGAAAAGGAGTCTCAGTTGAGGAACTGCCCCCATATTTTGGCCTATGTATTTATCTGTGAAGTGTTTTCATGATTAGTAACTGATGTGGGAAGGGTAGGAAGCCCCAGCTCACTGAGGGTGGCACAACCTCCAGCAGATAGTCCTGGGTTGTATAAAAAATCCAGTGAGAAGCAAGTAAGGAGGCAGCATTCCTCACTGATCTGTTTCAGATCCTGCTTCCTGTCTTGGGTTCCTTCTCTGACTTTCACCAGTAAGGGATTATTACTCAAAAGAGTAATAAAGTAAACCTTTCTCCTTTATTTTGGTTTGTGTTAGTGTCCTAACACAGCAACAAAAAGCTAACCAGGATCCTGTTAAGGTGGGGTTTGGATCTATGGTGAACCTCTCTGTCCATTTGGATATATCATCACTCACTAGAGAGTAACTCCTGCTGAATACAAATGCAGGAATCCTGGATAAGAGGGACCTAGCTTTATATTGTTTTCCACTTTTGGTCTCATTATTGTGGTCTGAAAAGGATGATGAAGGATGCATAGGCAGATGGATGAATGGAGAGACAAATAGCATGAGACAGACATGCAATAAGTAAGCCTGCTGATTTGTAGCTGCTCTATAAACAGCTATGCAAGTGGGTTGAACATGGAGGCCAGTTGCTTGCCAGGAGTTTAGTCATTAGAGAAGAGTGCAGTAGGTAAAGGGTTAGCATATCCGTTTGTCCAACTGTGCTCTTCCCATCGGTATTTTTGAGAACAAATGCTCAGAGGCCCATCTCTAGCCTGCATGCTTCATCCATTCACCTATAATGAGGTCTATGAATCATGTTGCTCTTGAAAGACAGCCTGATTTGTCACTGCATCTGACATCTGTCAATCACAGCAGCTAAGAGGAACCCATTTGACAACTTTTCTCTGGTATTTATCAGATCCAATTCAACACCAGACTCTCAGGGAAGATACAGAGTATATTGGAGCCCCCATACAGTTTGTTTTTCCTTCCTGCTCCAGTGAAGCTTTATTGCATGAGAAGACATCAGGCTGGACTATTTTTAACATGGAGAATTGAAAACTGACTGTGTACTAGGAGGTAATGAGCTTGGCTCCAGCCATGTTTCTCCCCACAACCCAAACTGATGTAACTCCTCATTCTACATGGGAGGTAGGCCTAGGAATGTTTCCTCATGTGGTAACTGACCTGCTTTCTGCAGCGTGCAACAGAAAAAAAAAATAAAGCCTTGGGGGTATTGAGACTGCAGAAAAATTGAAAATGAATCAAATAATGCTATTCTGACAAGATTTTTAAAAATTGTATGCAGTCTAATACTATATTTTCAAGGACTTTTCTTCTAGCTGTTTCTGATCTGTATATAAGATACAGGAAAGCATTTTGCTTGGCCATAGCATGTAGCCATCTCTAGGAGCCTAGGTGGGAAGTCAACAGGTAATGCCCAATAAAGAGGTGCAATGATCCCAAAGCAAGGTGTGGATGAAGGATATTCTCAGAATAGCTATTGTCTTGAGGTTTGCTTTTCATTTTTCATACTCTAAAAATGATAGTCCTTGAAATAAAATAATTAATTGTAATGCTAGTGGCGTATGATGCTTTGCCTCTGAAGGATAAAGTTTTCTCCAACTTCTATTTACTCCTAAAACATCTCTTTCTCTTTATGGGGTTTCCATGAAGAGACAAGGCAGGTGTAATATGTACACAGTTTGGTGAGAAGTGTTCCCTTTTAGAGATAATGCATGGCCATCCAATGAAGTAGAGAAGGAATGCTTATGCCATTCTCATTTGACATTCTGGAACCTTACCAGAGGTAGAGTCATCATCCCTTTTAATAGTTGATGGACCAGGCAACAATTAGAATGCCTCCAGTTGCCTGCTTTACTCTTCATCTGCCTCTAACACTGCTCTGTTGAAATTGCAGAATCTGTAATAGTTCAAAGCCACTCTGAAGCCACAGAAGCTGGGCAGTTCCCCTTTGTGAAACCTGACTCCTTAAGTCATCCTCAACATGGGACTCTGTTGAGCTCCTCAGTGGCTAATGCGGTACCAGGTGACAGACTCTTTACTCTCTACCCAGGGACATACCAAGGACCCCAGGTCCTTCTGCCTTGTTTCTCTATTTGTCTGCATTTTCAGGAGCTGAGTTTGACTTTCACCTCTTTGTCCTATTGTTCAATAGCCTTTAGCAGCTTCTTTCCCTTTGACATTTTTAGTTAGTGTCACACACCAAAATAGCTGATTACCCAGAGCAGGCAGGATGTGCTGCCTTGTTTATGGCTATGTGGCAGTATTCAAGGGTCTACATGAAGAAAACAATGGCACCAAAGTTATGCCAGCTTCTTGACTGATACTCTGCAAATGAGAATATGTTAAAACTTCCAGTTCTGGATTGTAAAAAGATGTGGAAATCACAGGTCTTTGGAAAACATAGAGAAGGTTTAGTTTTTACTTTATGTAAATTATCACAAAGCATTTCCAAGGGAGGGGGTTGGAATTCATACCAATGTCCAGATAGAGTCTCGAAGCTACAAAGTTGCCTACTACTCTTGGGAGCTTTTCTTCCCCTACTTCAACGAGAGGGTTTAAATGGAAGCTTCCATCTTATCTATCTGCTATCTGGCTCATTGTTCCTTTTAGGCTTGAGGTTGCATTTATGTTTTCTGGGATGCTCTTGGCCAATTTCAGGCATTCTTTATGGTTTTGAACATGTAAACAGTTAAAGGTATGTTATTAAGCATATTTCTCCCCCTCCCCATGTGGTGTGGGGTGTGTGTGTGTGTGTGTGTGTGTGTGTGTGTGTATTGATTGCAAATACTGGTGACGACTACAATGTAAGGTTTACAGATCAGAGAGGAAGAGATTGACGGTAAGAAAAAACATTAAGGAAGAAGGGCTGGTGGAAAGAAGTAAAGGGGGAAGACAAAGGGCTAGGGGTTGAGAGAGAAAGCGTGCAGCAGTCAAGTGTGGCATTGCACAATCGTTTTAGCTTAATTGCCGCAATACTGTATGTTAGAAATCATTTAGCTTAAAAACTCTCCCAAATACATCACCTCTTAGGTAATTACTGATTCATTATGCTGAGCTTATAATGATCCATTTACAGTCACAGAGGAAATCTGCTCCCATTGTAGGAGCTGATTCTCTGGCAGCTCTTTCCATCAGCCAGCCTAAGAGACATGTTCCTGTATCCAGAACATATACAAAAGATCTATAGAGAAAAGACCAGTGCAAAGCAAACGAGAAAGGAAATAGAGCAACTATCATGACCAAGTGAATCAGGTTGGCTTCATAGTTTATAATGCAATTAGTTTTTTAAGGCCTTCAGAATTCTCTCTCTCTGTGTCTCTATCTGTCTCTCTGTCTCTGTCTGTCTGTCTGTCATGGCTAAGCCCATAACTTGTTTCTTGGTGCAAGACTATCTCTGAATGGACCTAGGACATGTTCTCTTTGTTAATATAGCTGGTCAGTAAGCCTCTAGGATCTGCTGTCTTTCTCTGTCCAGTACTTGGAGATAGAAACAAAATACCATGACTAGCTTTTGCTCACATTCCAGGGATATGAATTTAAAACTTCACAGTAAGTGAAGTTGGCACAGTAAGCATTTTACCCACAGAGCCATCTATCTTCCCAACTCTGTGACTTTTTTTTTATTGAGCGGGTCTCACTCTGTAGCCCAGGCTAGCTTAGAATGCACAATGTAACCTAGGCTGGCCTTTAACTCATGACAATTCTCCTGTCATAACAGGAACTAGCTCATCTGCCTTATGATTTCTAGCAAGACCACAAACCAGTTTGTGGTACCAGCCATTGTTAAACAGCTGTTACACTAAGGTCTTATTCAGCACTGGACTCAGAACACCCTGTAGGTAGAAAGCACTAACAAGACAATTCTTTGCCTACCTCATGGGTAAAAGGGCAGCCATCAGGGAGTAGAAGAAGCCTAAAATAAAATTGAGGTGTAATAAAGTAAAGCAGAAGATTATATTAAACCACATAGAACAAATAGACTCCTCAAGTTCCCATAGTGCAACATGGTGACAGTGCCTTTGTCTGGCAAAGTTCAGTCATGACAACTCATACACCTGAGCTCCCAGGCTGATGGGAAAACTGTTCCTTCCTTTCTAGCCACTGCTAGTCTGTCTACTTGGCTTGGCCGCCCACTGTTAGTTAACTGATTTCTTCCTTCATTCTTCTACATCTATACATGGATTCAGTATTTTTTTTATTATACTACAACTCTACACCAGCCAATGTTGGAGGACCACTCATGGAGGTTTGAAGTAAGGGAGATTCAGAGCTTTTACAGTGTTGATATAGATGCTGTGATTAGTAGATCAAAGTTACTGCTTCACTTCTACCTGTACTCTTTGGTCATCCATGGTTGTTCTATGTTTAGTGCACACAAAACTTTTAACCATGCTTACAATGACCTAGGACGTAGTATGCAGTGAAACATCTAGAATCTGGCCAGGCACATCAAGTTCAGAGAGCAATGATTCTGGTGTATAAGTTTTAGAAATTACAGCCATATTTATATAAAAGAACTATTCCAACTTCCTGCTTCAGTTCTTATGCTAGTGTGGACAAAAAAAGTCTTTTATGGAGCATCATAAACTTTCCACACATGTTGTTCCAAAACTTAAAGACCATCAACACTTGGGATTATACACTGATGAGCAAACTGTGGTCCCCTAACTTGAGAAACTCATACTGAAACAGCAATATGTTAACCAGCTTCTTTGTTGTGATGACCTGAGAGAAGATGCTGGTCATGACTGAAAAGTTGGCCTTGAAAGCCTCTAAGGTCCTTCTAATCCCAACATTCTGTATTTTCCAACTGTTTAAGCAAATTTAACCTCATGTACCAGGCACATAGCTAGATCAAAGCTCCCAGCTATCAAAGTACTCTTTCATTTCAGTCACACTGTAAGTATCCTTTGAAAGAGGAAAGGATACAGATTAGTAAACATTTCAGTGTGCTTAAGACATGCCAGAAAGTCAGAGCATCAAGCATTACACAGGATTCTCTCCCTAAGAAGGGATGTGTATTTGTAGCATCAGTTGCTGCATATTTGACACATAGATGTGTCTGGGAAAATTTAAATGCTATGTATTTAGAAACCTTGATATAAACCACTACCTCAGAAACATAGTCATCTATTAAGGATGAAGTTGTCATTAATAGCCTTCCTCGGGGGAACTTCAGGGCAAATAGTTCCAGACTTGGTGATATTGGGCTTTCAGTCAGCCATGCACTGGAAAACTTAATCTTCCATTTCAGAAGAATAGAATGTTGTGTGGTATAGCACTGACAAGGCCTGTAAAATATAGTACATTTCTCTCCCAGAGTATCAGACTGAGGTGGATTTGGGGTACACAAGAATTATAATTCTAAATGAGCTCACTTTAGTAGGAAAAAAAAGATTTCTAAGAACTCCCTCATGGAAAGTATTGTTGGTTTGAATGGTTGGCCAAAATTGAATCTTTCTGGACTAATTCTAGATTTGAACAATTGAGATCTTTAATGTGTGCTGAGGAGGAAAAAGGCCCTGGGAGCTGACATGGAGTTGACTGGGGAAATCCTGTCCAAAGTCTTCTAGTAAGATATTTGAGAAACTTGGGGGAGGAGCACCAAGATGCTAATTTAGCATGTAGTGAACAGTCTGTAGAGGGAAAGACAGAGCTGTAAGGCGGAGGAGTAACACCATATACAGGATGAAGTGAGTTGCTAGATAACCACAGGCAAGAATTTGAAAGATCCTTGGGCACTGTGACAACAGGGAGTATCTGATGGAGAACTTGGGGCTTTGAAGTGACTGAAAATGAGAATGGCAATTAAATTGTCAATGATTAAGCCTTGGGGCATGGTAGGCATAGGAAACTTGGGATCAAGGTATCAGTCAAGATCTAGTATAACCTTAAGAACCAATATACCTTATATCCTGGGCAGGTATGGAGAGAGGGGAGGGGAAGGTGAGACTTCACTGCAGCAGCATTATCAGAGGAGAAGAAGAAAGCCCTACTATTGGAGCCTAAAAGATAATGAAGTTCACAACTGTAGTAATTATAGACCTTTCTAGGCTTTCAGACTTTGTGTTCAGCCAGGGTATTTGAGAGTGGGTAAGTAAAATGTCACCTCCTCTATGAATCCCTATCCACAATTTTTTTAGACTTAATTAGTTTTGTACAGTTAGGATGTGGCGCACACAGTCTCACACCTTCCTTTGCATAAACTTCCCATAAAATACTTAGTTGTTAGATCTGGTATCACTTCATATTGATATTTATAACTGATATATTTAAAGACAGCATTAATAAAATGATTATTAAATTATATTAAAGGAATGTACAAAGAAAAATCAGCGGCTGTCATATGTACCTTGTTCCCTAGTTGTCTCAATGCTTCCATGTAGATCATCATTTCTTGAGGTTATTGTAGTTCTCACAGGTCTTGGGACACTGTTCTAACAGTTATTCACATTTTAAAGATGATGAAGCTTGCCTACAGAGGTTAATTGTTCAAGATCATGCAGTTGAACGAAAGTAGTCTTAAAAATTCCACGTCATGTATTTTTTCAGAGCACCATGCACTAAGAGCACAGGAGGGAGATGTCTAGAAATCCCTTTAGAATTTAAATTCCTTTCTTCCCAAGCTGTCACACCAGAATGCTACTAATAAACTAATTTGAAATGACACATATTCAGCTGCCTAAGCTAGAGCCATCAGTCATGTTTAAACCTATATCCTATTGGGGACAAGGGCTTCAGGTAAGTGGGATAATTGATGTATGAGCAAAGGACCTTGAAATCAGAGAAGAAGAAACTGTCAATATCCAGTGAGGAATCATGTGAATTGCCCCTGAGATCATAGGGTGCTGAGCAAAAATGCTGGAAGATCTATAGGAACCTAACCTGAAAGACTAATAGGGAATTGCTGTGGGATGAAGTGCTGTGGGATGGACTTTCTATATGCTGTGAATATACTACTACCACTGGTTAATAAAGAAGCTGTTTTAGCCTGTAACAAGAGAGGCATAGAGACAGGCATGAAATCCAAGGATAGACACAGGAAGAAGGGTGGAGGGGGGCCTCTCTCCAGCCACTCTAGTAGCAAAATGTGAAAGTACAAGTAAGCCACAAGATACAAGGCGTTACATAGATTAATAGAAATTGGTTAATTTAAGATTGAAAGAACTAATTAGTAACAAGTCTGAGCCATAGACCAAACAGTTGATAATTAATATAAGCTTCTGCGTGCTTATTTGGAACCAAGCAGCTACAGGACACAGAAAAACTTTTGGCTACAGGGTATAGTAGCCTTCCTGATGATATGAAATGACTGAAGTCTAAAACCATCCAACATGAACTCATAAAAACGACTGAGGGCTTCCTAGGTTCTTGGAAAAGAAGAGAAGGGTGATTACAGAATGGCTGTATTCATTTAAGGGCACAAGTGTCACACTATGAAGTCTAGACTTAGCACTGTAAGGCTGGAACTGTGGTACTGGCTTAATCCAGGGATCAAGGTCAGGCATGGCATGTGAAGTTGAACGGTCACTGGGTGATTATGTAGAGTGTGACCAAATCCTGACAGCAAAGTCTTGAAAAAATGATAATAGTACTCTGGTGAACACTCTGCAAAGTTTACTATGTGTTTAAATAGCCTGGGCTTGGCTAAGATGCAAATGCTCACTGAGAAGAAATGATTGGCATCCAAAATTTTAAAGTTCTTCAGATCATTGAAGTGTTGAGAAATAAGTGTGCAGGTGACAGAAAAGAGGACACAGTGAAGCCAGGAAGGGATAATGGAGAGAAGGAAATGTCCCAGAGCTGTTCCTGGCATTCTAGGAAAATCAGTTTCTGACATGTTTTATTATCTAGATGGCTTATTTTGGTGTTCCTTGGTCTTATACTTCCAAAAAAATTACTGTGTCTGGGATATTTGAGCATTCACATAGGTTTTTTTTAAAGTTTTTTTTTAAAGGGTGAGTGTATTTCCTAGCTCCTGTATGACATTAAAATTCCCTAAAGGTCACAGATTATATCATAATCTTCCTATTACACTCCAGTGAGCAGATAGCAGGCAGTACTAACATATTCTTATTAAACTTAGTATGTTTCTGTATGCTGTGTGTTATTTTTTAAGATATAATATATTTTGAGCCTGAAAAATGAATGGTGATGTTTTCACATTCAAACTGATCTTATGACAGTTTGAGCTCTGGAGTCTTTAGTAGTATGAATAATTATTAATCTCTTTTTAAGAGCAAAATCTTCAATAATTTATTATCCCCAATGATCTCAACTCCAGAAACCTACACAAAATGTGTCTCTAATTTTAAAGTTAATATTCTCTTCTATTTTTGGTTCTGAGCCTAGCCTATAACAACTGAACCATCTATTGCAAAGCCTTGAGCCTCCAAACCTTGGCCTTAGAATGAAAAATCTAAGGATTCAGGACCTGAATGAGACTAGGGCAAGTTGTGGTCCTTTGAAAGTGATAAGGTCTGATGGTAGAAATGGTAATAGCTGACACCTTTCTTCCTCAAGAGAATGGAAACAAATTGGTTCTAAATTCGATTGAGTTAACTTTGATTCTTTGAAATTGCTTCAGATCCCTAGCTGGTAGAGCCTGAACATGAACTTGGATAAAACCCTAGCAATAAAATATCCTTTTACACTTGTAAGTCTGGAAATGAAAGGGCTGAATGGTCCAAGGAAAAGGTCACTGATTTCACAGATAGACAGATAGAGGCTAAAGTCTTCCAGGCCCTATCAAACACCAAAATTATGGAGTCAATGTGGACAAGTTGCTGGGCTCTGGCATCTTCATTCATGAAAATAGTGGAAGCACACTGCAGGTTCCTATGGGCCGAGAGTAGCCTCTCTGTGCTTGGTCTTTCCTATGTGGTCCATTTATATCATGATACCCATGATGCTCTGGTGATACTGACCACGCACACACACACACACACACACACACACACACACACACACACACACAGAGAGAGAGAGAGAGAGAGAGAGAGAGAGAGAGAGAGAGAGAGAGAGATTGCTCTTTTATAAAAGACAAATGCTTACTCTGGTTTCAGTTACCCCAATGAAGCAACTTAAATGTCAAAGAAAGCATGGTTGGTACAAAGTGAAGTTTGTTTTATTTTTTCCCTAAGTTTCAGGGTAGAAGCATTGTTATGTTGTGTTGTCTGCCATTTTTTGGTTAGTTTGATAATCTTCTTAGAGGAAAAGGCTTGTGAAAGGGTGTGGATATATGTGGATATAGTGGGAATAATAGGAAACTTTTCAACTTAATCTTTAATTCTTTTCTTTAGTAATACATGAGCCATTTTCTTTATAGTTTAATACTTTATCATTGGCCCTGTGAGTGGTTAGATATAATTCATTCATTTTGGGGGACATGAATAGGTGAAGCACAGCATGCCATATCCTCAATATGACTCAAATATTTTACTAGAGTATTTACAGATGTAATATTTCTTTGTAAGAATTATTTCTTACAAACACTTCTGGTATTTTTATTAATTTTCTCAAAACCATTGCACAAAATAAAAGTGTTCAGTTTCTTTCCATAGCTATACCATTGTACTTTGCTCATATTCGTTTCTCCACTACATGTTACCACCTGTCACCCAACCTCTGCTCTCCTCTCCATCCAAATCATGTCATATCACATGAATTTGGATATTGGTGAGAGAAACATGCAATAGGTATTCCTTTACCTACTGCATTAACCACACCTTCTCACCCCTCTTTTCTCCTTTAAACTATTCCTATATCTATATAGTCCTTCTATTTTGATGTTATATGTATATATATTACATAATATGTAATTAGATGTTAATTTTACATGGGAGAGAAAAATGGTGTTTACCTTTCTGAGTCTGAGTTATTTTGCTTAACATTTTATCCATTCCACTTTCATCCATTGCCCGGCACAGGACATAATTTCATCATTTTATGAAGGAAAAAAATGTTTGTGTGGATTGTATAAACACATGTGCATGTATGTTGTGGCATTTCCTTATCCATCTGCTGATGGGCATCTAGGCTGGCTCCACATTTTGGCTATTGTAAATAATACTTCAATGAACACAGATGTGCAAATATAGGAAGTGTGCTGACTCAGAATTCTTCAGCTATTTGGAAATGGTAGAGACTGGATCATATGGTAATTCTTTATTTTTGAGAAATCTACACACTATTTTGCCAAGTAGCCACATCAATTTATATTTTTACCAGTAATAAAAAAATACATCTTCATTGCATTCTTGATAGCATTTACTGCTTTTTGATGACAGCCATTCTGAATGGGGCAAGGTTGTCTTCCGTTCAGTTTTAATTTGCAATTTGATGATTACTAGAAATATTGATCAAAGTTTTTCATGTATTTATTAATCATTTTTATTTGTTCTTTTAGAACTACATGTTCAATTAGTGTCCTTTGTTGATTAGAAAATTTAAGAATTTAATTTTTTAATTCATTCTAAGTTATAGATAGTGAGTTGATGCTGGGTATAGTTGGCCAACATTTTCTCCATGCTGTAGGTCAGCTCTTCACTCTGATGATTATTTCCTTTTGATGTGCAGAAGCTCTGTTATGGAGCAATGTCCTCCGGGCATATGGCCATTTGCATCTTAAAATCAGCAGTTATGTCTGGACTATTTCACTTAGCATAATGATCTCCAGTTCCATCCACTTCCCTGTAATGACATAAATTTCACTTGTTTTATGAGTGAAAACACACACATACACACACATGTACATACACACACAGAGACAGAGGCAGGTAGAAAGATAGGCAAGACAAATAGAAAACTTTCCTAGCATGTGAATTAAAAAACAATGAGTATAAAGAAAAATATTTAGAATGTAGTTAGGAATTATGCTGTTTTAGTAGTGTCAGTAACAGGTTTTCCTCCAAGGTCCATGATGTCACTAGCCATGGACATTTGATTATGTTTCTAGTACCAGAAAGAATTTCCCTCTTGTTCAGTGGGCCTCCAGTTCAATTACAGAGATGTTGTTTATCACAAAAATATGCATTCCACTTTATCCCCTTAGAGTTATCATGTTGTCATGATGGTCATTAGAGTGCTTCACATACATCCTAGCTGGGTAGGATTGTGGGTGTTTTCATCCTTTCTATGATATCTTCTGGTACAATAAAAGGGAGATATTAAGGAGGAAGCTTTCCTAGGGAGTAGCACCCAAAGTTAACCTCTGGCTTCTTCAGGCACACACACACACACAGACACCACAAAAACAAAGTATCCCTTACTGGAATGGGAAGTGTGGAAGATGACTAGATCCTAACATGTACAGCCCTGAACCATAGCTGCATGTAATCCTGCCTCATCTTCCCAAGTTCTCATAAGGTGTAAGGTTACACAGAAGATATAAAGGCAAGTAAAAAGGGGAGTCCTTCTATATAGCTTTCAGCAGGCCATCAACCAAGCTGAGGCACAACTTTAAAGTGGTGGAGCTGCTTGGAAGTCAGCCGTGGTCTTGTGAATTACCCATACACATGTATATAAACTCTCATCAATGCTTATGTAAGTTAACTCCCAGAATACTTACTTATTCACATCTCATTGGAAAAAGCAAGCAACAAAAGCTTTTTAATTCCATGCTACCCTATTTGTTCCTACAATTGTTTCTAAGTAGTTAGACTCTTGTGCGGAAATTCCATGCTTATATTGGCATCTTTAGTTAGTTTAATTTTACTCTTTGAGATTATAATATAATTATATCATTTTCCTTTCTCTTTACTTTCTCCACTCCCAGTGTATCCTCACCCAATTCTTACTCTCTTACAAATCCTGGCCTCTTTTACTGTAACTGTTGCACTCATATACACACCAAACACAAACACACACATACATATATGTATGCATATATGTAAGTATGTATATGTATGTATATGTATATATTATATATATATATTCCTAGTACAATCTGCTCTGCTTGTAAAATATTACTTGTATATATACAATTTCAAGGCTGACTATTTGACATTGGGTAACTAATTGGTGTGTTATTCTTGGAGGAAGACTGTTTCTCCCCCTCTGAGCATTCCTTTGTTGTCTGTAGTTCTTTGTGGAGGCCTGAGGTCTCCTGAGCTTCTTCCCTCATCCACATTATTGTGTTTATTGGTGTCCTCCTTTTTCATGTCATGTTTAGGCAGTCATGTTGTTGGGAATTCCCAGGTGCAGCCTCTGACATTTCTAGGAGGCAGTCTCAAAGCAAAGTGTTTTTCTGACTTTTACAGTATGTCTCCCTTCTCTTCTGAGATGTTCCCAGAGCCTCAGATGCAGGAGTTGAGCTGTGATACAGATGTATCAGTTGAAAGTGGGCTCTACAGCTTCACAGTGTGATCAGTTGTGGTCTTCTGAAATGGCCTCCATTGGAAGCAAAGAGAAATCTTTTTAAATAGAAGTGAGAATGACACTTATTTTTGAGTATAAAGACAAATATTTAGAATGTACTTTGGGATTATGATGATTTAGTAGTATCAGTGAAAGGTTTTCCTCCAAGATCTATGATGTCGTTAGTTGTGGATAGTTGACTATGCTTCTAGTACCAGAAATAATTTTCTTCTTATTCAGTAGGCCTCAAGTCCAATTATAAAGCTATTATTTATCACAAAAATACGCATTCCACTTTACATCCTTTGAGTTTTTATGCCATGATGGTCATTAGACTGCTTCATATACATCATAGCTGGGTAGAATTGTGTGTGTTTCCATCCTTTCTATGAGATCATCTGGTACAATAAAAGGTAAATATTAAGTAGGAAGCTTTTACATCAATTTCAGCTCAGGTCCTGTGAGATTTGTGTCCACAGTACGGTGTCTTCTTCAGCAATAAGGTCTTTCTACCTCTAGGGGACAAACAACAATTATACCAATAGGCAATATTGTTTTATGAGTCTCTTGGACAACCATCACCAACAAATCAAAAACGGCTTCTCATATACAGTGTTGGGGATTTTGTTAGATGGTCTGTAAATCTTCAGTTAGGTATTGTCAGCCCAGTTGGGAAAACTTTATTTAAACAATATATGTATATATCAATACTTACTTATGTGTATTCTGGGTATGTCTAGTGAGATAGTCTATAGTATGATTCCTCATTAATTTTCAGACATCCTCACTGTTATTTTATCCAACTTCTGTATTTATAACCTGCTTCCTAATCAGAGGCCCATTCCCATTTCCCCCTTTCCTCTTCAGATCATTTGTATCTGTATTCTACAGTGTTTCTCCTAAGTCTTCCTTGAGAAGTTCAGAATCTCAGGTCTTACATTAATTAAGATCTTTGACCTACTTTGAATTGATTTTTATGTTGCATTGGTGATGTGGATCTAGTCTTAAACTTCTATAATACTGATATCTAGTTTTTGTAGCTCCATTTGCTAACGACACCTTTCTTCAATGTATTTCTGATACTTTCATAACAATTAGGTGGCTGCAGTTGCAAAAATTTACTTCAAAAAGTTTCTCAAATATTTTACTTCTTTATTTTATTTTTGAGATTATGATAGAATTGCAACTTTCTTCCTTCCATTACCTCCATCTAAATCCTTCAATATTCCCATCCCTGTTCTTCTTCAAATTCATGCCCCCTTGTTAATAATTGTTATTATATGGATGTATGGAAACCTCTGTTCTACTCTTTTGTTTACATATATGCTTTATGACACTATTGTGTTGTGTATGTTACTGCTGGTCTGTAGTATAACCTGAAATTAGGTATTGTGATACCTTCAGTACTGCTATTTCTGTCTAGAATTGCTTTAGTTTTTATGGTTTTTCTGAGATTTCAAGTAAATTTTGAAGGGTATTTCAATAAATCTTTGCTTATCTTCAATAACATGGACACTTTCACAATTTAGAAGAATGCAAGGTCTTTCTACCTTCTAATATACTTTTCAGTTTTCTTTATGTTTTCATTATCGATATCTAATTTTAGGGTTTGGGTGGAAGGAGAGTTCTTTTTAAGCTATTGTGAGTAAGGCATTCTTCTGATTTCTATTTATGGTAGTTCATTATGCATATATAGAGGTTAGGGTTAGGGTAAACAAACATAACACCTTTGCGTGTGCTGATAGTATAAGTGAAAGTACTTATAAGGTCTAAGAGTTTTCTGATGGAGTCTTTAGAGTTTATAAAGTATAGGGTCATATCACCTATAAATAAGAATAATTTGATTTCTTCCTTTTTCTACTTATAACCCTTTTATTTCTTCTACTTGCTTTATTGCTTTATCTAAGATCTGAAGCTCTATATTGAATGAACACAGAGAGGCGCAACCATTGTATCATTTCAGATCTTGACACAATTTTGGCTATAGGTTTGTCATATTTAACCTTTATCATATTAAACTCTGATCCTTTGATTTCAAGTCTTCAGAACTTTTTCCTCATAATACAAGAAGGGAGACTTATTCTATTAAGCTAGCATCACTCTGATATGAAAACCAAATTAAGACATTTAGAAAGGAAATTATGGACAAATTTCTCCAATGAAAAGAGTCAAAATGTTTCAATAAAATACTTGCAAACTGAATTTGACAGTACAGTAAAGAGATTATGTGTTATGATCATGTTGAATTCTTGCCAGGGAAGCAAATGGAGCTCAATCTATACTATTGGATAGATGTAATAAGGCACATAAGTGGACATAGGAACTGAAACCACTTAATGATTGCACCAGATGCAGAAAAAACTTCTGACAATGTTCAGCATCTCTTAGTAATTAAAAAAAAAAAACTTGCTTTCTTCAATAGACCACAGGTCACTCAAGTGTATAATTTAAACTGCATGTGATTCTATAAGTTCTGTGGTTTCATTGATATTGATTTCTAGTTTTATTTTGCTATATGAGAAAATATCATAAATTATCACTTTTTTGCATTTCTTTTAATGTTGAGAATTTCATGTACACAATGTAATACCCACTAAGTCTGGATATAGCTAGTGTATGCATGGGTATGGAGCTATCCACTGGATCATAGGAAACCTGGCAGTGGCCACATCCTCAGGACCAAATAAATCTTCCTTCCCCAGCAATTATTCATTGCATATAGCTATTTGGTGAGGGGTTGGGACAGGACTGGAGACCATCTACTTCATCTGGGCTGGAACTTTGCTGTAGGCTTGGTCATTGTAGGCTTTGTGCTAATAACCAAAGATTCTGTAAGTTTGTAAGTATGAACTATGTCTTGTCGAGAAGACAGCATTTTACAGCCCTTCCTCCCTATCCTCTCCTTCTATGTTTTTTTCTGCTTCTTGTTCCACAACTTTCCCTGAATCTTGTCAGTTGGTAGGGAAATCTGTGGGCGGAGTTAGTACAGATGTTCCCGGCAGTCTCTATTCTCAGTAGCTTTACTATTATGCGTCTTTCTATTGACTGTTTCCCACTTAAAAAAAGATGCTTTTCTACCCAGGGATGGGTAGAAACAAATATCTAGAAGACAATTTGATATCATGATCCATTTAGCAAAAATAACAATAGCAAGTTTTACCCTAGAACCTGTCACTTCCCTAGCCATGGAAAACATGGAGTAGGACTACTATGCCAGACATGAAGCTTCCTCCAGTGGAAGACCTCAAATACAACTAGAAAATAGTCAGTTACTCATAACAGTTATTTAACTACTGGATCAGTAGGTGCATCTGGCCCAGCATGCTGGTATCATGTTGTGGTATGCAGGGTTCAATGCTGGGTAAAATCCTTGATGTTTATTCTCACCAAGCACCTTCCATCAGACCTTATGACAGTGTCAAAGATAGCCAGCAGGAAGGAAATTTTCAGGTCAATGTGAGATTGGTTTCTCTGTGTCCTGCAGCCAAAGTGTATTGTATCTTCAGCAGTAGGTTCATGCCATGTAGTTATGGTTGGTAACAAAAAGCAATGTCTAACAATAACCTGTGCTGTTTTGGGAACCTCTGATATGTCCCTGACCACTAACTCAGAGGGAAGTATCTCATGCCTCATGCTGCATCTCATTCCTTGTACTGCAAATTTCATTTAGGAATTTGTATTTTAGGAGGAACATGGTCTACCAGGCAAAATAATTTCTTTCTAACTCCTTTTTAAGTTTATATTTTTAAATAAGCTTTCTAATTAGTGAGTTTCCATAAGGCTTTTCAATGCATTCTTAGTTTTGTTTAATACCCCACTACACCCCCTATAAATATATGTCTGTCTGTCATCTGTCTTTTAGTCAATGATGAATGGCAGCAGAATTTTTATAGCAATTGAACTGATTTTGTAAATGGCTTTTGATGGAAGGATAGTACTATGGAGGTTTGAGAGAAAATGACCCCCAAAGGGAGTGGCACTATTAGGAGGTGTGGCCTTGTTGGAAGTGTGTCACCAGGCAGGCTTTTGCTCAAGCTTCCCTCAGTGTGACAGTCAATTGACTTCCTGTTGCCTGCAAGATGTAGCACTCTCAGCTCCAGCACCACATCTGCCACCATGCCACCATGCTCCACATCATGACAATGGACTGAACCTCTAAAACTGTAAGTAGTCCACTCCAATTAAATTTTTTTAGGAGTTTCTGTGTTCATGGTGTGTCTACACAGCAATAAAGACCCTAACTAAGACAACAACTTTTACAATATTAATTATTTTAATCAATGAGTATAGGGTGTATTTTTCATCTTATAATGTCTTCATCAATTTTTATTTTAACAACTTCATTGTAGTGTCTTTTTGTTTCTCTGGTTATCTTAATTCCCAAGTATTGTTTCCCTTGTGGCTAATGTGAATGAATTTACTTACCTTATTTCTTTTTCAGTATATTTATCATTGGTATGTGGGAAGACTCTTGATTTGTGTGTGTTCATTTTGTACTTCAGTTGGAGTCAGGAATAAAAAGGATACCCATTCTAACATCTCACAAATTGAACATAAATCAAAACTAGTCAAAAGAGATAAAAAGTTCTTCATACACAAAGAACAATACACCAAGAAGATATTATAATTCTAAACACACACATCAAACATAGAGAAACCAAATTTCACACACACACACACACACACACACACACACACACACACACACAGACTTTAAATGAATCCACATATTAATCCAAAGGCATTGACATGAATACCAAACTATACCCAGTAAACAGATAACCTAGGCAACAACTAAACAGAGCCTGATACCATAAATCAAAAGGCCCTAACAGACATCTACAGAGTATTTCACCAAAGCACTAAAGAATACTTATCTTTTTTAGTATCCCATGGAACTTTCTCCAAAATTAATTGAATATCAAGAAACAGAACCATTTTCAACAAATTCAAGAATGTTTAAGTAATACTCTGTGTTCTGTCTGACAACCATGGAATAGAGCCACATATCAACACCAATAACAACCTCAGAAAGTATATAAACTCATGGAAACTAGATAACACACTATTAAAAAACAATTGGGTCACTGAAATCAAGAAGGAAACAGAAATTTCTACAATTAAATTGAAAAGAAAACAAACCATATGAAAACCTTATGGAAAACAATGGCAATAAATCCTGAGAGGAAACGTTATGTACTAAGTTCCTGTACCAAAAAAATGTAAGTGATCTTAAATTAGTCACCTAATGATGCACTTAAGGGACTTGGAAGAATAGGAGCAAACAAAATTAAAATTTGTAGATGGGAAAAGATTACAAAAATCAGGGATTAAATTAATGAAATAAAAACAAATATAATACAAAGAGTCAATGAAGTGAGGAGTTGCTTTTTGAAAATATAAGCAAGATTGGCAAGTACTTAATCAAATTATCCAAAAGAAAGAAAACATTAAAATGAATAAAATTAAGAATGAATAGGTAGTCTTTATAACAGATACCAACAAAATTCAGAAAAATAAATAAAGGCATACTTTGAAATGTATATACTATGTATTAGGAGAAATTTTAAAAATGAGTGAAATTTTTAGGCAAATTAAACACACAAATATTGAATCAGGATGAAACAAATAATTTAAATAGGTCCATAACCAGCACCAAGATTAAAGCTATAATAACTTTTAACAAAATATCCCAACAGGTGACCTGAACCACAAAGATTTGCTGATGAATTCTACCAGAAGATCAAAGAGGAATTAATATCAGTTCTATTCAAACTACTTCATGAGACTGAAGAGGGGAAAAGGATCCTAAACTCATTTTATGGTGTTGGTATTAATACTGCAATACCAAAAACAGACGAAGGAAAGCAAAAACAAAGAAGCAAACAGCAATAAATGAGATGAAAGAAAATTGTAGATGGATCTCATTAATAAATACAGATGCAAAATTTTTTAACAAAAATTTACAAAATAATTTCACTCATATATCAAAAGGTCATTTTTAAATTTTATGTGAATTAGTGTTTTGCCTGCATGTATAACTGTAAGGGTGTCAGATCTTGGAATTATAAACAGTTATTAGCTGCCATGTGGTTGTTGGGAATCGAAGTCAGGTCCTCTGGAAGAACAGTCAGTGCTCTTAACCACTGAGCCATCTATCTCTCCAGCCCTAAAAAGGTCATGTATCATGAGCAAAATTATTTCATTTTAGAGATGGTTTGCCATGCATAAATCAATAAATTCTTTCATTCTATGCATACAGAGTGTGTGACAAAATCCACTATTCCTCTATGATAAAAGTCCAAGAGAGACTGTTATAGAGGGAACTTACCTCAGCATACTAAAGGCTGTATACCACAACCTTAGTGCTAAATGAAGGAAAACCTCAGTTTCTACTAAGATCAGGGACACGTCAAGTTTTCACTCTGTCCACACCTTTTCAATATAGTGCTTGAAGTCTTAGCTAGAGCAATAAGACAAGACAAGTAAACGGAAGGATATATGTAGGGACAGAAGTGAAGGTATCACTGTTTATAAATAATGTGATTCTTTATATAGGAGACTCTGAATACATCATTTTGATTATTTTGACTTTGCTCTGATTGTATCTATGATTATCCTTCCTAATTTCAATATGTCTCCAGAAGTACAAAAATGCAATGTTTAAATCTCATATTGAAAAAGAGGGGCTGTGAAAAAGAGTAATGGCTAGTTTAACTCTCTGCCCTGGGTGCCGCTCCTACATGATGAGAACAAGGTTAATGACTTTCCCTGCTGTATATGATGCCTCAGAATCATGCACACACCACTATTGTTTAAAGGGTATAATTCTAATACTTACTGGTTGAATCCTAACTGAATTCTTGACCTATACACTTTATTTTTGTTGTACAACAATTATAAATTTTGGCATACCATATCTAGCAATCAATTAAATTACAAGCTCTGATAATTCTTCAAATTAGGTTTTACAAGACACAGTTCCCAGGGTGGAGAAAGGCAGGAGACAAATAAATAGACAGATGGTTTGAAGGATCAAAAAGAAAATAAAGCAGAGCAAATAGAAGTGTTTGTTGGAGGGAACATAACTGTGGACCAAGGAAGATTTCTTAATCTCTGATTAGTTTCCATTAAGAATATAAAGGAAATTAAATAAATTCAGAAGGCTATCTTACTAAAGCCCTTATCTAACACAATAGCAATTTAAATGCCCCAGATGAAAATGTGGCTACCATGGAGATGCCCATGCAGCTGGGACAGAGAGTGCAGCATGGTATGGAATGCATTCAGATCATAAATTCAGAAGGAGTAAAGACATGTCAACCTTGGAGGTTGAAATGGGGATTTCTTGCATGCTGTGAGACACGTGGGCAGATCTCACAGATTTTTAAGCCTATATGCGGTATATAGATCCCACTTTATTTTAATGTGTGACTCTTCATCAACAGAGTAAATATCTGAGGTAAAGTAGGATGCATATGCAATTTATGAACTGCCCAAGGACATTTTTGGCTGTGAAAACTGACAGTAGGCTCAAACATAGAACAAAAACACTGTAGATGATGCCCTAGGGAAATCAAGCTGCGTACTAACCCTAATACAGAGAGACCAAGTGGAAGCTACTTCTGGAAAGAAGGCAGTGAGGCCAAAGCTTGCTTGTACCAGATGCATTCCATATGCTTTGCACCTGTCCTCGCCTTGCTCTCTGCCCCACGACACTGACCTTGAAGGAGATCTTCAGTAAACTTCTGAGTCCTATGGTTTTAAAGTGAGTTCAGCCAAAGGGGAGCTTCAATTGGAGATGGAAGGAGGAAGAATGTGCTCCTCTGGTTCCTTTCATTAAGGCCACCTCCAGAGAAGATGACCTTGCTTCCAGGCATCCTGCTTTCATGCCCTTTTCTTATCTAGGTTATTATAACCTTGACCTTTTCCAGTCCCATTAGAACTACAGCTAGCAGCAAGGGCTGGGACCAGTCCAGGGTTCTTGTACTAACCCTCTGGCTTTCCCTAACTCCCCACCTGCAACTTAGTAGTTAGTCTTTTGGTAAATAAGCTCATCTTGTATTATTCTAATTTGACTGTGCCATCTGTTCCTAGGAGGAGAGTATCTGGCACATGGTTCATCCCTGGAGGTAATTCTAGGGATGAATCACTGCAAGATGTGCCTAGCAAATGTGATCTTAAACACAAGTCCCTTGGAATGGCCTCCATAAATCATAATGGCTATTAATCCCTTAAGGTAACAAAAAAAGGCAAGAAGGAGTCATTTCTTTCTGACTCCCTTTAAACTTGGGAATTCATTAAGCAGCTCTTGAAGGGAGGCGTTCATGACAACTCTTAAAATATGATGTTTTTCAACCGCAACTTGAAAGGACTTTTATATCTCAAAATAAGTTATTAGATGCCTTTATAATGAGAAATTTTTAGCAAAGGCAGCTCCAAATTGTGCCTTTGCCTGTCAAAGAGGTCCCCTTATTTGCACACCACTGAAAGGATTTCAACCTCAAGAAGGTGGCAGAGAAAAGGCACAGCTGGTCTCTATGTGATGTTGAGAAAAGGAGATCAGCGTGAGAATGATTTAAATCAAAAATCGCTTCTGAAAGTCATGAAGAACAAGAAACAAAACTTGGTGCAGAATCAAATACACAATGCTTTATGGACACACTTTGGAAAATAGGGGTGCTGGGATTTGTTTTAGTGACCTTGGAGAATGCAACTATTTCAGAACTGCCTGTGCAGCACCTCACAATGTCCTGGGGAGAGAGGACAAGGGAGGGGAGGGATAGCTGGTATTACCATATCAAGGAGCCATACAGTGGCAAAAGGCCTACTCTGAAATCTTAGTCTTTAAATTGTCATGCTTGAAGCTCTTAGCAGGGTACCAAGGATTGTGGTAGAAATTTGAAAATGTTTATCAGGTAACGAAGCAACAGATGAAGCAAGCAATGACAAATGAGTCTCTGGATACAGCAAGATGCCACACCACCCACAGCTTACTACTTCTTTTTTTTTTTCTTTTTTTTTATCATTATGAATAAAGAAGTCACATTTTCTACCTGTGTACATGCTTCATCAAGGTCCCTTACCCCTCCCACCACATCAGGTCGTTCTTTCTTCTCCACATCTCCCCATCACCCACCATGGGCAGGCGGTCCCAAGGTCCCAATATTGCTTAGTTCAGTCTCCACTCCTGGCAAATCCAGTTTTCTCCCCCCAACATCAAGACTGAGTCAGGTGTTCCTCTAGGGGGAGTGGGATCCAAGGAGTCAATCTAAGGTGTTTCTGATCCCAAGCTGTTCAGTGGTTGTGGTTTGCAGTTTGGGCATGCTTTGCTTTTTGTAAATTTACTTACTTTTGGTTTTGTTTTTGTTTAGAGTCCACTAATGAGTAAATACATCCCCTGATTATCTTTCTTGGTTTGTGATACCTCGCTTACGAAGATATTCTCCAAATCCATCCATTTGTCTGCAAATTTTAGGATATCATTTTTACTTACTGCTGAGTAGCACTCTATTGTGTAGATTTACAACAGTTTGTTAATCCATTCTTCAGTTGAGGGGCATCTAGGTTGTTTCCAGGTTCTTGCTATTACAAATAATGCTGCTATGAACATAGTTGAGCTAATGACATCGGAGTGAGACTGTGCATCTTTAGGGTATACACTCAAAAGAGTTATTGCTGGGTCCTTGGTGAGCATTATTCTCAGTTTTCTGAGAAACTGAGTGCATCCTAGAGTGGCTGAACAAGCTTACACTCCCACCAACAATGGAGATGTGTTCCCCTTGCTCCACACCCTCTCCAGCATAGGCTGTCATCTGTGTCTTTTATCTTAGCCAATCTAACAGGTGTCAGGTGGTATCTCAAAGCTGTTTTGATTTGCATTTCTCTGATGGCTGAAGATGATGAGCACTTTTTCAGGTGCCTTTCAGCCATTCGTAATTCTACTGCTGAGAATTCTCTTTTTAGATCTGTACCCCATTTTTTGATTGAGTTATTCAAGGTTTTGGGCTCTAGATTCTTGAGTTCTTTATATATCTTAGAGATCAGTCTTCTATCACTTGTAGAGATGGTGAAAATCTTTTCCCATTCTGTAGGCTGTTGTTTTGTCCTATTGACAGTGTCCTTGGCTTTACAGAAGCTTCTTAGCTTCAGGAGATCCCACTTATTGATTGTTGGTTTTAGTGTCTGTGCCACTGGTGTTATATTTAGGAAGTGGTCACCTGTGCTAATTCGTAGAAGTGTATTTCCCACTTTCTTTTCTATCAAGTTCAAAGAGGCTGGGTATATCTTGAAGTCTCTGATCCACTTGGATTTGAGTTTTATGCAGGGTGACAGGCTTGGATCTATTTGCATTTTTCTATACACTTCCATCCAGCTATGCTAACACCATTTGCTAAATATACTATCTTTTTTCCGTTGAATATTTTGGGCCTCTTTGTCGAAGATCAGGTCTTCATAGGTTTTTGGGTTAATGTCTGGATCCTCAGTTCTGTTCCATTGTTCCACAAGTCTGTTTTTATGCCAGTAACAGACTGTTTTTATTACAATAGCTCAATAGTATAACTTGAAGTCAGGGATGGTGATACCTCCTCAGGTTCTTTGGTTGAGCAAAATTGTTTTGGCAATCCTGTTATTCCAAATGAAATTGAGTATTGTTCTTTCAAGGCCCGAAAAATACTGTGTTGGGATTTTGATGGGCAGTGCATTGAATCTGTAGATTGCCTTTGGTAGAATTGCCATTTTTACTATGTTGATCCTACCAATCCAGGAACATGGGAGAGCTTTCCATTTTCTGATATCCTCTTCAATTTCTTTTTTCAGTGATTTAAAATTTTTGTCAAATAGATCTTTTATTATATTATATTATATTATATTATATTATATTATATTATATTATATTATGGTTATAGTTACTCCAAGGTATTTAATACTATTTGTAGCTATTATAAAGGGTGATGTTTCTCTTATTTCTATTTTAGCCCTTTTATCTTTAGTGTATAGGAGGGCTACTGATTTCTTTGAGTTAATCTTGTATCCTGCTACATTGCTGAAGGTGTTTATCAGCTGTAGCAGTTCCTTAGAAGAATTTTGTGGGTCACTTATGTATGCAATAATATCATCCACAAATAGAGATAGTTTCACTTCTTCTTTTCCAATTTGTATCCCCTTAATCTCCTTTTGTTCTCTCATTGCTTTAGCTAAAACTTTGAGAACTATATTGAATAGATAAGGGGAGAGAGGACATCCTTGTCTAGTTCCTGATTTTAGTGGGATTGCTTTAAGTTTTTCTCCATTAAGTTTGATGCTGCCTGTTGGCTTCTTATAGATTGCCTTTATTATATTGAGCTATTGTCTCTGTATTTCTGATCTCTCTAGAGCTTTTATCATAAAGTTGTGTTGGATTTTGTCAAAGGGTTTTTAAGTATCTAAGATCTGATCATGTGGCTTTGTTCCTTTAGTTTGCTTAAATGATGGATAATGTTTACAGTTTTTCGTATTTCAAACCAACCCTGCAATTCTGTGATAAAGCCTACTTGGTCGTAGTGGATGATATTTTTTATATATTGTATACGGTTTGCCAAAACTTTGTTGAGGATTTTAGCATCAATATTCATGAGGGAAATTGGTCTTTAATTCTTCTTCTTTGTTGTGTCTTTGAGTGGCTTGGGTATTAGGGTAATTGTGGCCTCATAAAAGGAATTTGGAAATGTTCCTTCAGTTTCTACTGTGTGAAATAGTTTGAAGAGTAACGGTAGTAATTCTTCTTTGAATGTCTGGTAGAATTCTGCACTGAAACCATCTGGACCTGGTATTTTATTTTGGGGGAAGATTTTAATGACAGCTTCAATTTCCTTAAGGGTTATAGGCCTGTTTAGGTAATTAATCTGATCTTCATTTAATTTTGGTAAATGGTACCTGTCCAGAAATCTGTCCATTTCTTCTAGGTTTTCCATTTTTGTGGAATATAGATTTTCGAAATATGATCTGATAATTCTCTGGATTTCCTGGGGGTCTGTTTTTATGTCCCCCTTTTCATTTCTGATTTTGTTCATTTGGACACTCTCTTTCTGCTTTTTGATTAGTTTGGTTAGGGGCTTATCTATCTTGTTTACTTTCTCAAGGAACCAACTCTTTGATTCATTGATTCTTTGTATTGTTCTTTTTATTTCAGTTGTAGTGATTTCAGCTCTAAGTTTGATTATTTCCTGCCGTCTACTCCTTCTAGGTGAGTTTGCTTCTAATTGTTCTAAGGCTTTCAGCTGAGCTATTAGTTCTCTAGTGTGGGATATCTCTAGGTTTTTCATATAGGCACCTAGCACTATGAATTTTCATCTTAAGACTGCTTTCACTGTGTCCCACAAGTTTGGGTACATTGTGGATTCATTTTCTTCAAATTCTAGGAAGACTTTGATTTCTTTCTTAATTTCTTCCTTGAACAGAGGTGGTTCAGCTGAGTGATGTTTAGTTTCTATGAGTTGGTAGGCTTTCTTTGACTTTTGATGTTGTTGAACTCAAACATTAGGCCCTGGTGGGCCGATATTATAAAAGGGATTGTTTTAATTTTTTTGTATCTGTTAATATTCGCTTTATGACCCATTATGTGGTCAAGTTTGGAGAAAGTTCCATGAGGAGCTGAGAAATATGTATATTCCTTTGCATTTGGGTAGAAGGTACTTTAGATATCTATGAAATCCATTTGCATCATAACCTCTTTAGACTCCTTATTTCTCTATTGAGTCTCTGCCTGGTTGACCTATCCAGGGTTGAAAGTGGGGTGTTGAAGTCTCTCACTATTAGGGTGTGAGAACTGATGTGGGATTTGATCTTTAGCAGTGTTTCTTTTACATAAGTAGGTGCCCTTATAGTAGGGCCATAAATATTCAGGATTGAAATCTCCTCTTGACCAATTTTTCCTGTGATCAATAAGTAATGACCAATTTGATCCCTTTTAATTGTTTTTAGCTTAAAGTCTACTTTGTTAGATATTAGGATTGCAACCCCAGCTTGTTTCTTAGGACCATTTGACGGGAAAATTTTTTTCCAACCCTTTACTCTGAGCCTGTGTCTGTCTTTGTGGTTGAAGTGTGTTTCTTGTAGGCAACAGAAGGATGACTTCTGTTGTTTTATCCATCTTGTAAGTGTGTGTCTTTTTATAAGTGAGTAGAGTCCATTGATATTAAGGGTTATTAGTGACCACTGATTGATATTTCTTTCTATTTTTGGTAGTAGCTTGTATGTATTTCCTTTCTCTGGGGTATTCTTCTGTGGGATTATTGATTGTGGCTTCATGGGTATATCTGGGGTCCTTAGGTTGGAGTTTTCCCTCTAATGCTTTCTGTAGTGCTAGATTGGTAGATAGGTATTGTTTCAGTCTGACTTTGTCCTGAAATATCTTGTTTACTCCATCTATGGTGATTGATAATTTTGCAGGGTATAGTATTCTAATAAGGCAGCCATGCTCTTTTTGTGTCTGTATAAGTCCTGTCCAAACCCTTCTAGCTTTCATCATTTCCATTGAGTAGTCAGGTGTTATTCTGATGGGTCTGCCTTCATAGGTAAGTTGGCCCTTTTCTTTTGCAGCTCTTAAAAGTTTTTCTTTGTTCTGCATGTGTTGTGGCTTGATTATTATGTGGTGCGCTGACTTTTTTGGGGGTCTATTTGATGTTCTGTAAGCTTCATATATCTTTATAGGCATTTCCTTCTTCAAGTTAGGAAAGTTTTCTTCTATGATTTTATTGAATACATTATCTGCGCCTTTGAGCTGGTATTCTTCTTCTTCTATTCCTATTATTCTCAAGTTAGGTCTTTTCATGATGTCAAAGATTTCCTGAACATTTTGTGTTATGGCTTTTTGGTTTTAGTATTTTCTTTGACTGATAAATCTATTTCAGCTACAGAGTCCCACTTCAGAGATTCATTCTGTTGGTTATGCTTGTATCTGTAGTTCCAGCTTTTTTCTTCAGGTTTTCTATTTCCTTCTTTGCCCCATTTTGTGCCTTTTTTTATTGCTTCAATTTCAGTTTTTAGTTCCTGGCATGTTTCTTTTATTTTTTAGTTTACCTTTTCTTGGTTTTCTTTCAAAGATTTGTTCATCTCTTCAAATATTTCGTTTGTATTTTCTTCTATTTCTTTAAGGAAATTTTTCATATCTTCTTTGAGTGATTCAATGATCTTCATAAAGGAATTTTTGGTGTTGCTTCCTTCTGCTTCCTCTTCATTGCTCTGTTCAGGTCTTGTAGTTGTAGAACCACCACCTTCTTCTGGAGTTACCTTGTTGTTCTTTATATTTTTATTACTACTTATTTATTATTACTTCTAAGTGCAATTAAACTGGTGAAGAGAATCAAGAGAACAGTTATATTGTTCAGCATTTTGTAACCCAAACAAATGGTTGCTTCTCTGCTATTTTTTCATATTCAATTTGTTTCCAATGAATAGTTTTAGTAACAAGTCATTATATTACTGTTTTTATTGTGATAATAATTATTGCTTCCAATTGCAAATGCCAAATGAAGCTTTTTTTTTTTTTTGACTAATGAGAATAAAATTTATATTATTGCCAGGTTTGGTGGGAAGAATTTAACAACATTCCCAAGGAAAAATGTTTATATCACAAAGATTAAACAAATCACAACTGGTGTATATTAAACCCAAAAAGAAATATCTGGAGTCCTCAAGGGCACACTGCCCAACCTCAGTACTGAAGGCAGTTCTTAGGCAGAGAAATGGTAGATAGGGTTGATGAAGGAACTATATATCTTAGTCTTCCTATGAATTCAGCCAGTGACTCTGAGTTATCTCAGACTATAGAAAACCTCCATTGACCTGTCTCCATTCATATTCCATGTAGGATTAATGGCAATAACTGAATTATTTTTCTTTAAAGCATTAAAATTGACTCACTTCTATATGAACAAATATGTTTTATATATCAGAAATGAACTATTGTGGGAAAGCACATGCTGTTTTTTATTTCTAAGCTTCTTTAACCCACTACAATACAGGATTCATCCTAACATGAAGCATAGCCTAGACTATTGTCAATCTGCTTTTATCTTTATATTGTGAGAGAAAACACCACTCACACATAATTCATCAATATGTATGTGTGTATATATACATATATATATAATTAACTAATTGTCTATGCCTAATTTGGCCTTTAAAAAATTCAATCATATAATTTAAAATTAAATTATATTAAATTATATACAGAGCATCTAGTAAATCTCATTTCCTCACAAACAAGATGTTCCTAAATCACAACCCAAGTAATTAGAAGATTCTCCAGATAAAAAAAAAAATATCTACCCATTGCCTTCATCTCCTTTTATGGGTCCCACTTTTTTATACATGTTTCTCTAGATTTCTACACATCTGCATTACCCTCTTTTTTTCTACCACCATACATTCTGGGTACATTGATGTATTCAGACTATCTAGGTATGTAAGACCCAAGCATATTTTTTTTCAGCAACTAATTCAACTGTAGCAGGTGAAACAGTTTTGTGCTCCAATTATCTGAGTAATTTAAGCACATAGAATCAATCTGAGTTTATACCCAGTACTAATGCTCAAACCATTTTCTTCTTCCTGTCTGAATGATAAAAATTTTAAAGGAACAGAAAAGGCATTAAATGAATATTTTTTGTGGTCGTTTGAAGGTCTATAATGAGAGCAAGAAATACATAATTGAACACAGAGTAGTACAAGCTAAGTCATCAGTGTAATAGATTGAAACACACATTTGTGCAAAGCAATAAACTGGAACACTCTTATATGAGGTCAGGTGTGTTGCTTTGAAGTTGGACTGCAATTTGCCTTTCCTAGCCAGAACCTTCTTACGATTGCACATGCTCATTGATCTGGAGCAGTTTAATGAGGCAAAGAGTGACCAGCAGGTAACACCAGGAAATTTGCTCTAGTACCCAGAGGGCCAGAGATCAGCCAGAGCCTTCAATGTGCAAAATGAAGTTTCTTTTCTTGAGTTGATTATCTGACTGAGCACAGGCTGTACTGTGACATTTCACAGGTGCCTTAACAGGGTCTCTGGAATTTTATTGCCTAAAAATAGGAATAATAACAGCAACCATAATATTTTCTTCAGAATATGTTCAGGTTCTAGTGTCAGTTACACTGGGATTTATTGACGAAAAATCTTTTCAGAAGGTCTAAGATCAAAATGAACCTAATTATAAACTTCATAAATAAAAGGTTCAGTTACAATATAAGACTCAACTATTACCTCTGTCTTTTTCCAAAAAATCTCAATAATTGCATACTTGGTCTCTTTTGGACCACACATCTTTACAGCAGAGATTTTTTTTTTTTGTACTGAACATTACTATTGGGAGTTTGCTCTTGTACTTTGTAAACAGTTGTACCTCCTATATTTTAATAACATGCTGATTGGCCAGAAGGCAGGCAGGAAGTATGAGCAAGGCTACCAGACTAAAAAAACTCTGGGAAGAGGAAGACCAGACCAGAGATGTCAGGCAGAAGCAGAGGAATGAAGATGAGGTACTAAGCCACTTGACTAATCATGGGTTAGTTTGAGAGTAAGAGTTAGCAAGTAATATGCCTGAGCCAGAGGCCAACAGCATGTAATTAATTTAAGACTTTGTGTGTTTATTTGGGACTGCTTTTTCTGATCTCAGGGATAGGCCAGGCCAGATACTGCTTACTACAGAACAATGGGTATATTAATATATGCGAACAGTTTCTTCTGCAATCCCACTCACTCTCCATCCTACCATATTTCATGTCGGTGTTAGCAACATAAAGCCTGATACCAGGAACGTTTTCTAGAATGTTTGCAAAGAAAAGTTAAGCACAATCTTAGAAGTGACAGTGTAGTTGAGGACAGAGCGTTTGCAAGCACTTTTCCTGGCAGGTGTCTGAAAACAAGTGAAAGGCCCATTTAGCTAGAAAAGTCTTTCAGGAGATGTTTGATGAACTTGGCTTCCCACTGGGCTAGTGCTGCTACTAGCATCATTCCTTAATGACTTTCAGGAAGATTTTAAAATGTTTTATAAACATTAATGAAGCCCCAAAACCTGTCTTTGAAGGGGATTTGAATGAGCAAGATTTAGCCTTCCAGATGCGGAGGGTGGCACTGTTAGGCACAACAGAGTAACAATCTTTTATTTGAGCTCTGTTCAGTTTTGAACATGGCTGCTGCTGCACCTGGTGTCTTAACTCATGGTGTTCCTTTTCATGTTAGCAAACTTCCCTGGGGAGGATCATAATTCTGACTAGCTTTGAAGGTTTCCCTTCACAGCTAATTGAATTGACGGGCAAATTTCTTAGGAACACCTAATCTGTATCCAGTCAGTATTAGAACATTTGAGTCTTTTAATATGGGCCTAACATCTATGGGGGAAGGAATGACAAAGGAAGGAGGAAGGGGAACAGAATAGACACCCACAGTAGAAAAGACCAGTGCATTGAGGATAATGAAGACATGGATTTAAAAGATCCATTTTATGTATAACTAAGAAGAAACTTGCTTCCCTTGTTAAAATTACAACATCTAGATGCTGGAGAGTGTACAGCAGAGGACAGTACCAATGAGATGCCTATTGCATTGCCAGTTACATTTAGAAAATGCATGCTTCTCTGAGCCTCAGCCTGTTTTTCAGAATTAAAGGCAAAAGCTGCCAGGTAATTGTGAGCTTATACACAAACTTTTTACTGAAGCAAAACTCTCACCTGACTTAAGAATATAAAATTGTAAATGTGGTGTTCAGTAGCAACAAACCCGAAGACTTCCAGGGATAACCATTCTGTTGCTGTTGGCAATGAATATGCTTTTTGTAAGAAATCAGTGGTGCTTGGTGCCTGGCAGTCATTACCCTCCTCACAGGCCATTTACCATCTTAAGAAACTGCAGATGGCAACTTGACCTTACAGTGACCTTTATTAAGACAGACGTTAAGACCAGAAGAAACAAGAAAGATCAAAATACAGAGGCTGAACTTGGACCTAAGACCATTCCGTTCAATCAAGTTCAGTTTACTTCTAATGAGGCCAAGGTTGTAAGTGAAGCCCCACTGCAACTATCTCAGTTCACCTACAACCCCAATTCTAGAATCTTCCCACAAACTAGCTATCCTATTTTTAAGTTGATATAGTCATAAAACAAAGAGATTCCCTTTCAAAGAAAAAAATAAAACAACAACAAAACAAAAAGCTATGTCTACATGTGGCTGGTTAAGAGGAGACTAAGACTTCATCAGTTTCTGGAGCAGCAATCGTCACAGCTCTTTCCAAAAGAACATTTTGGGAAGTGATGTTCTCCATCATCGCGCCTATACTGGAATACCAGTGGTTTCATTTTGCTCCATCAGGTTGCTTGTCTCCCACTCTTTCCTTTACTCTCACCCTAGCAGACTTGACTTTTTTGATCTCCAGTAATGAGGTGTCAGGAACAGAAAATAAAAATACACTGATATGATTCTATTCTCAAACACCTGGAATAAAAGAAAAAAAAAGTTGGTTGTGTCACTCAGACTGCCTTGCCTAGGTCCTCTCATCATTTAATACCATGTTCCTTACTTTGTATTGGGGACCATAGTTTCTCCGTGCTCCTTTTTAGAGTCTCATTTCTTTCATTAGTCCATTTGCTCAGCCATTCAATTAGTACTTACTGAAAGCCAGACACTGTGCTAGACAAAGGGATAAAATAAAGTGGAGAAGTGCAAATGTAAGCCCCTTTCTCCTGGAACTTTTAGCCTGTTGATAGAGACAGACTTAATTAAGTGATCACACAATTAAATCTAAATCTTCCCGTGAGCGGTGCATCAAAGAGGAAGTGTACTGTGCATAATCTAGGTGCACATGGTTTCCCTCAGGCTATGGTTGTGAGGCCTTCATTTTTAAAGTGAATCTTGGTGCTACTCATGCTACTCAAATCTTTTTGGTTCTTGGGTCTTTGGGAATTTGCACAGTGGCTACCCCCTATTTTTTCCCGTTATGATGTTTCCGCGTTTCGCCTCCTGGAAGAAAAAAGACTCTTCAAGGTCCTATAATCATGAGGGTGAACTGCCACAGCAGACCATCTTCCCAGACATGAGATCTGGCTGTTCTCTTTAGTAAGTGTTTACTTAACTTACATCTTTACACAATTCTCTATTACTCTACCTATGAAATGGACAGATTAGTTTTCGTGTGGCTATAGCAAAATGCCTGCAGAATCAATTTTAAATAGTATTTACTTGGCCCATGTTTTTAAGGGCTCATAGTAGGGTAGAAGAAGCAGGAAAGCTTTCTTGGTTCTCCTGTGAACCAGGAAGCAGACAGTGTTAGACAGGAAGTAGCCACAGGCAATTTGCTCCCACTGACTATGGCTTTCAATGAGCAGCCAATTCCTTAAATTTCCATAAACTCACAAAGTAGCATCATCATCTGGGGACCAAGCATTAATGTTATGAGACTTCATGGAAGTCTCATGGAAACCAGTACATACTGAAGCCACAGCTGGCACTCTTCAGGTACATGTGCCATCGTAATGTGCATGGAAGCAGTTCATAAATGACTGTGTGGGGGACCCAGGACAGGGTGACACTGTTCTATTCATTATTGTTATGTATGTAATGGCAGGAACTAGATGTGATGAAACAACAACACCTTGGTTTTTTTTGTTTGTTTTTTGTTTTGTTGTTGTTTAAAATGTGTTTTTGTGACTAGAAAGCCCTGGACAGCAACTCTTCATTTTCACCTAGGCAGATCTTTTCAGAGCCTTAGCTTGCTGGCTACAGAGATCATAAGTTTCCTATTTCAGGAACTGGAATGCATGATCTGACAATTATTTCTCTCCCTACTGATTTATGATCTCATAAAAAGCTGAAATAATTGTGATATTTTAATATAAAAGCATGATATTTCAACTTAGTAAGAAAAAATAAAAGAAAATATAGTGGTATTCCCTGAGAAATAGCATGTGTCTCCCATTACCCCACCTTTGTAAACAGCACTTGTAGGTCAGAGCGGCTTCTGGGTGGGGCCTGTGGCTTCATTTCAAGGTGAATAAATCTGTCCCCACAGGCCATCTTCTGAGAGGAGGATCATCTAGATTCTAAAAATATTTATTTGCCTCTTCCATGATTTAACTTCAGAATTCTTCCTTGGTCCTTCCTGTCCTTTGCTGCCACAAGCTCTCTGAATTTATGCTGCAGTCCGGGTGTGGAATCAGTGAGTCCTGATCATGTCGCTGGCACTACCATGAGTGTGACACATTCTCACATCTGTTCATGGTCTTACTTGCATTACATTTTTAAACTACCTATTGCTAAAGCTTGTAAGCACAAGATGCTAGGCAGAGCGTTTCCATGTCTACTGTCACCAGAGATGCTGCATTTAAAAGCAGAAGAGCACAATATACCTAGCTGCCACCTAGATCTCAGTAACCAGCCTGTATTCTGCTCTGTTGATACTAGGCACCAGAAAAGCCAAATCTCAAGGTCATTCTGTTTTTTGTTTTTGTTTTTTGTAAAAACAGCTATGATTATATTGATCCTAAAGTAGCAGATACAAGGCAATCTTCTAGAAAGGGCTCTTCAGATTTGTATTGAGTATGTGGATCTTTTGTAGATCTCAGTATAATAATATTATAACCTGTTATAGGTCAAATAATGTGAGCTCGTAATTGAGACAAAATGAATGAAAGGCAAAGCAGAACTTCAAAAACATCAAGCCAGTGAAATGCAGGCTACAGGGCTCCGGGAAAAGAGACAGATCTGAAGAGACGACACACCAAGCTCCTATAATTTAGTGGTACTTGAGCCAGTTCTGAGATTCTAAGGGTGACACGCTGCTACTCTTCACTGGTGAAGTGCTGTTGAGGAAAACACAACCAAACACCACTTTATCAAGGAGGCCATTTGCAAAATAAATGATTTCTTATGCCTGCTATAAAGACTTAAAAGAGGAATGTGAGTTCCTAGGTCATAAAGAATTTTCTATTTCTTTGGGATTTTGTTATTTTGCTTCCATTTGTGTGGAAACTGTATAAAGATAAGAAAGTTCTATTTAACTCCAGGCACCAGGAACATCTTAAATCAAGCCAATCCCTTGAGCAAGGCCTTCCTGGGTGGTGCTGAGCCATTCTTTGGACACTGTTACTGATTTATGAGCATCTACTCCTGTGGTTGTTCTGGATAGGTTTCTGCAGCTGTCCCTACAATGAACAACAGCCATGCTATGAAGGGTGTTCAGTGGATAGCTTCTGAACTCATCACAGTGAATCACACATCCTTGTCATGTGTCCTCTTACAGACATTACATTTCAGAATTAATTTTTTGCCACACCTTGTCTCAAAATATAGATGGTAAATCGAGGGGCAGCATCTGATGTTATCTGAATTTAAATGGTACAACTGTGGGCCAGTGAAATAGGACATTGAGTAACAATGTCTACCATGCAGGCTAATGACCTGAATTCTGTGCAGGGGACTCCTGTGACAGAAGAAGAGCTGAAAGGTATCCTTTGCCTTCCCCTCTAGCACCATGGCATACATACCTATATACACATATTAAATTAATTTACAAAAACATATTTTTAAATACATAATTAAAAATAAAAACAAAAGACACAATTTACACTGTTATAGAAGAAATTTTGATGCAATATTTACTTGACAGATACAGCTGCACATTTTAAAACAATGCCAATGACCCAATTATATGACTCTCTGGAACTCCATGCTACTTGAGAGTTTATATGGATCAGATGGACACAAAAATTTTGGAACTGATTATCTGTTCTGACTCACTAGGGGTGGAGTGGTTCCACAGAGCCTATATTAAGGCAAAGACCACTAGGAGGCTATGCAGAACAGATGATTCTGAAATGCTATTGGTACCCATCAAGAATCCTGGAGAACAGAGAGGGGAGGAGAGAAGACGGAGGAGTGTTTCCGCAAGGCTGAGGCAGTGTGGAAAGTGTTAGACAGGAAGGCTAGCAGACAAGAGGGTCAGGGAAAGTATAGTGGGATAGAGAGCCATTGAAACAAACTGCTCAGAATGCAGTCCACAGTCTCTGGGCATGGGCTAGGTGCTTCTGTAATGGCGCTTACCATAAAAGCCTGAACGGTAGCTGATGACAGATATTGTCTTACCATTCCTACTTGTCTTTCTTGCTAATTTTTATAGCTACTTCCAGATTACAACTCTGATCAGCTATGCCTGTTCTGAGTGCTTTGTGGTTATGGAGCCTTCTAGAGAAGACTGATGTAGAGGGTGCTAGTTATTACCTCATTGTGTGCACTGCCCCCACCCCAGCCTGCCGGTAAACTCTGAGCTGGACACCAGTTCAGACTCTTAAAGGAGGCATGGCCATGCCTTTAATATGATAGAGACAACTCTATCTTTACACTATTAAAAACAATGTGGCAATCCCAGGGAGACAGTTTAGCTAACCCGAAAAGCTCCATTTTGAAAGGTCTGCAATTTAAAGGGCTTTCCATTCATTAGCATTTTGAAAGGAGGGAGGGTAAGACAAGAGGTGGGAATCATAACTATCCTTTGCTAGCTTTGGTAGGGGAGTGTGCATCTGGACTTCTTCCACTGGAAGAATAATTTTATTCACATCTCATTTCCTGCATTGGCAACTGAAGACTGATGTTACGTCTACTCCTGTCCTCCAGCTTCCTGAAAACTCATGTCTTCATTCTGGTGGCAAAGTTTGTCTTTGGTCATGTGCTATGTGCATTTAGATGACCAGCATTCTTCCCTCCTTCTCCTGTCCTCCCTCCCCTGGGCCTGTCATTCCTTAGTTTCTGTCCTCTACCTTCTTATACTTTAAACTGAATACAATACAGCTGTCACTCACTGTCCTGTGCTCTACTTTATTAAAAGTGTCTGGTAAGAACTGAGTTTGTGAAAGTCTCTTCCTTTTACATTTATTGGCATGTGAACATAGGTGTTATTTTTATGGGCACCTAAACACAGATTGTTTTCATCTTTTACCTTTTGGTTGAGATCAAATATTCACCACTGGCTCTCTTGTGCAGTGTTCCCAGACATCTCAATAGAGAATGCAGATTGAGCTGAGATGTCCGAATGATCCCTCATCCACGGTCAGGAATTCCATTTACCCTGTTCACTCTACTTGTCAGTGTTCCAAACAGTGCTGCTAATGGTGAGTGAATTGGCTGAATGTGTCGTCAGAGATGGACAGATCTCTGCCTCAGAAGAATACGTATCAGTGACAGACAATTTTTACACTCATTGCATCATTTCATTATTGCTAAAATTTTGTGGACAACATTTGTTATAAATCCAATTATTACATATGGATAAATTGAACCTCAGTAATTGAACTGGATCATACATAGATCTCTGATCTCTTTCCCAAAATTGGCTCAAGAGCTGGGCCAGCCTCTAGCTTCTTGACCCAGCCTGATGCTCATAATAGCTCATGTGTGCTTGCTCAAGTATTTATATTAAGTCACACACTATAATAGATACGATTGTATCTAACAGCCAGGGTGGGGGAGCAAAAATGAACAAATGAAAGCAGACACACTGCACAGAAATGATATGACCAAACTTTAACCACATATTTTGTCTTAGGTAAAAGTGGCAAAGTATTCTATTGTGTGTCCATTCCTTTTATGCATGCCACTCTAGGACCTTTCAAGGAAGGGTTGTAGTAATATGGAAATTGAAGAAAAGAAGGGGGAGATGCCAGCTTGCCCAAGATCAATACTAATATCAGTTACCAATGGAATCAATGTGCTCTAAAGGAATAGAGTATATATATTCATTTCTTAGAGTAGTGCATAGGCTGTGGTCCCAGTAGGCCAGTGATTCCAAGGTGACTGTCTCATAATGGAAAGGTCAAGAATCTAGTAATTTTTCAGGGTATAAGACTAGATGTCTCAGCAGTCACTTCCTTGTGCTGGAATCTTAGAGGATACATACAAAGCTGCTGGTATTCAGTCTGTGTTGGAATCTAGAAGAAGTAGGAACTAGTACAGGTGAAGGGATCCCTCGGCAACAGTATAGAGGAACTTACTAGCAAGAGTGAGGGCAAGCAGACAAAAATCAAAAGCTTCATTATTCCATGTCTTTAAGTGGGCTGCCATTAAAAAATGTGACTCAGATTTAGAATTGATCTTTCTACCAAATGTTGTCCAATCTAGAAAATCCCTCACAGGAGTACCAAGATGCTTGATACTCCAGATGTAGTCAAGTTGATGACCGGGATTAACCTCAGAGCAATCTTCATTGTATCTTGTTCCGACCTCAATTTCCTCATTTGTGAAATAGATTTGTGATGTTTAGGATATCTTCCTGACAATTATAGAAATAACAAGATGAGCTGATAGACCTGAAGAATTTACAGTGGTATCCAGAGCTTATTATTGATTGTTATAACTATAACTATGACACTGGAAAATAATCGAGACTCTTAATTTTAAATATCCATCTGAGACTGCATAGCTCCTAACTATAACACAAGCTAAGGAGGAATCAAACATTTCAGAAGAACTTGAGAGGCATTTGTGAAATATTCCTGTGTAATTACCTAGAAAAACCTGATATTTAAACTTGCCAAAGCAGATAAGTGCTGGAGAGGTGGGTGGCTGGGGCTATGGAAAAACTCTTTCTTATCAAACAGAGACAAATATGGACTGAAGCAAAGTGGAAGAAGACGGCAGAGCCAGCTGAGCCTCAGCCTAGAGAGGGCTCTCCCAGGAGATTCACAGAAGCCCGAATAACCAACACACATGATGGATCTTTTTCACCTAGTGTTTATTATTATTATTTCAGCTGCTTAGTTCTGATATGAAGAATTTCTAGACATAATGCTTCTTTAAAGCATTTCCTCTAGTTGTCCCCATAAGCCACTGAAAGAGAAACAGATTTATCTTCTTTCCTAATGAGTAATGATAAATTGCCACCCAGAACCACAGCACCAGCCTTGTGCGTACTGTGTCATTTCAGAAGGTGTTGACCTTCTTTATTTTCTGTTCTTAAGAGAAGATCCTAGTTTGAAGTTTACGGGATCAGTCATGCTGTTCTGCAGCACAAAGTACATCAGCATAGTAGTATAGGGTCAAGGTCTATGCTGCTTTGGGATCTCAGTAAACAGCACAGGAACTGCTGGTTAGCTCAAGGTTTCTGTGGGTAGGATGAAAATGAGGGAGCAGCTGCTTTGGCCAGATCCAGCAGGAAGTGCCTGGACCTCATTAGAGTCCAGCACTCTGTCATGTCCCTCAGCTGGATTTGAAGTTTAACACAGAGAAAGAATGCACTCACAACCATGCCTTCCGTGAACCTTCCCAAAATAAATAAACACACAAGCAAGCACCTTTCTTTTTGGCAGGAAGTCTCTATGTATTTCCAAACAGAAACTTGTAGTGGAAAGAGAAGAGACTATGTCCAGTGTCATAATAGATATAGGCTTTTAAAAAGACTAATGCATTGAAAAGCGAATATATTGGTGCTATCCATAACCCTGACATTTTGACAAATACCTCAGTGTCTGCCTGTGTGATCAAATTGATTATCTCTATGAGTTTCCTTCAAAGCCAGCCACCTCTGTGGTACCTTCCTTATAGCTCTTAAAAACCTGGGGCCCAATGCCAGTATGCCATTTGTGTCCTAGAATTTGTTGCCATTTTCTTCTGTCATTATCATTCCCCCAAAACACAAACAGTTCAAGGGTGCAGTGTCAGCTGCCTTGAGAGAAACAAGGCAAATATGATTAAATTCCTAGCTTTGCTAGGTGAGCTCTTTGGAGAAAATAAGCTCTGTTGGAAGGGGCACAAGACAATTCATTTCCTTGTCTCTTGAAACTGTCATGGAAAAGGCTGTTACCCTACCTAGTTTTAATCTGTCAGGTAAGAGATGGCTGCATAAGTAGAGGAAAACACAGCACATTGGGACAGACACTGGATGTGTTTACACATCATAAGGACTCAAGCAAAAGGCAAGTTGATGTTAGTTGTGCTTGTTCCTGAGGAGACAGAAGTTGGGACTGGACATTTCAATCATGGCACAGGCACTGAAGAAGAGAGATGTCTATGAAAGTAACTCAAAGTTTGCATAGATGTCCAAAGAAATTTCCCTTGTTTATTTATCAGTCAGATGTGCACTGGAATGTGTCTGGGTTGAAGATCCCATCTTCATCATGGAGAAAGTGGCCTCAAAGGTCACAGGCTCCCAAAGGACCTTCTCTTATAATACTTTTTCCACTCTATATTAGAAAGAGTTTACCTAGAGGCAGGAAGCTTGCTTTCAACTCTTCCTCTGAGAAGTAAGGATGGATTGGGAGACAGGGGTGGAGATGAGGGGAACAACAGACTGACATGGAGAAGCTGTGAAAGACACCTAACCCATGCCTTAGCCCAGTTCTGTCTGGAGCATCAGTGTTCTCCATCTTTTAAGTCTGAAACAGTCCGACTTACAAAACGACACACCTATGTTCTCTCATCTACACTGTCACTGACAGAGTTCGGAAGCCAATTTTGATCTACAGCCTGGAATGCTCCAGCTGCAGTGATCTCCCTTCCTCACTCATTCAAAAAAACTCAGTAGAGCATGAGCTTTGTGGTACCACTAACTTCCCATCTGAGATGTCTTCCTCTACATCCAAATCCAGAATATGCAAAGCTACCAGGCTGACCATGTTATGTGTTACACACCCACTCACAAAATTCCATGCTAAGGACTTTATAAAAATAATGTCAAGATCGACCACTTTGTCTGTTCTCATAGACTGCCTGGATTGTTCCTGGTTCCCTTCATGCTAGACTTCTGCCAAGAGTTCAATTTTCCAGTTATACTGTACTGTCTTGGGTGCCTGACATCTCCTAGGCTTTCATATTATGTGGCTTTACTTGGCTTCCTTTGAATCTCTGAGATAGTTCGGAATACTCCATTCCCCCATGCCTCTGATCTTATTTGAGAGTATGTCTCAGTTAGCTTGTCCCTTGTGTACATTTATCCCTATATTGGTCAGCTTTCTGTTATTACAACAAAATGCCTAGCCAGATCTAACCCCAGCTACCTAGGAAGCTGAGGCAGGAGGATTCCTAATTCAAGACCATGGAGTAATGAGTGAGTTCAAGGCTGAGGAGAATAATTTAGTATAATCCGATTTCAAGAAGAAGGAGGAGAAGAAAGAGGAGGAGGAGGAAGAAGAAGAGGAAGAGGAAGAGGAAGAGGAAGAAGAAGAAGAAGAAGAAGAAGAAGAAGAAGAAGAAGAAGAAGAAGAAGAAGAAGAAGAAGAAGAAGAAGAAGAAATGGGGGGCAGAGGCTCCAGCTTCAGGTCAGTGACATTGGCATTGGTCTTGCCTAGCTGGGGATGTAGATGGTATCTGTCTTGCCTACTATATGGAGAACCTGGGTTCAATAAACATTACTACAGGAAAAAAAAACCCTCACTTTGAGAAACCTCAGTCTAAGCAGAAGAAAAGAAAGAGTTTGTTTTTGCTCCAAGTTTTTTTTAAATTTTGATTTATTTATAAAATAAGGTCCTTCCCCCCCCCCATGTATCCCCTTGTTCTCCTTCCCTTCCCCCTTCCAATTCCCCCCAGTCAGCCTTCAGCTTCCCTTCTCCCCATTCCCCCATCCCCTCCCCCAAAAAGGCAAGAATTCCCAAGGTGGATCAGCTCAGCATCCACTCTAGGCAGGTCCAATTTCCTCTTCCTAATGTCAAGACTGGATTAGGTGTTCCTCTGGAGGGAATGGGCTCTAAAGTACCAGTCCACACTGAGAAACACAGTCTGATCCCTCACCTCAAGACTCCACATACTGCCCATGTCAGTGAACAGTTGCCTATTTTTGGAGGGCCTAGTTCCTTTTTTTGAAAGTTCCCCAGTGGCTGTTCTTAATACAGTGAGCTTTACAAAGCTCCAGCCAGTCATCACTGTGGGAGTTTTCCACATAAGCCCTATCCCCTTGCTCATATAGAGTCTTCTCCCCGACTCTCAGCTGGACCAGGAGCTCAGCCCAGTGCTCAGCCATGTAGCTCTGTCTCTACCTCTCTATTCATTATTGGATGTAAGTGCTGTGATGGCACTTTGGGTGGCTATTCATTTGATGATAGGGGAAGTCCTGTACAATCTCTTCCATTGATCACTTGACCCATTGTTGTGGGGTCTTTTGAGAAAAAAACACTGTGGCTAAAGTATGTGATGAAGTAGATTGCTCACCTCAGAAAAGCCAAGAAACAAAGAAGGAAGGAACCAGAATCTCACAATGCCCTTCAAGCACATACCTTCCACTATTCCTCACTACCTTCTGATAACACTAAACTGAGGTCCAAGCTGTTGTGGAATATTTGTATTCACTGTATGAAGCAGTGATTGGTATAATAAATAGCTAGGCAGGAGAAGATAGGCAGGATTTCCAGGGAGAGAGAGAGGGAGAGGAAAAGGAGTCTAGGCATGTAGGGAGTCACCAGCCAGTTTGAGAAGGACAGTGCTAACAAGAAGTAATGAGCCTCATGAAAGAAAGTAGGTAAAAATATGGATTCATTTTAGTTTTAAGAAGTTTAAAATAAGTTTTAAGAATCAGTTAGAAACAAGCTAAAGCCAAAGCCAAGCTTTCATAACTAATTATAAGACTTCAAGTCATTGTTTTGGAATGTGGTGGCCTCAGAAAATCCGGACTATGAAAGCCTTTAATATATGGGACTTAGGGGACATTCCAGATCTAATCTCTATCATTGGCAGACATATTAAGGGTGTGACACCCTCTGAACATGACGCCCCTTATTTCTATGAACCACTCAGAAGGCACAGAGATCATTGTTCCTTCAGACTTGTTTATACCTGACAATTTTAGGTGCGCGCGCGCACACACACACACACACACACACACACACACAAACATGCATGCATGCACGCATACACACACCAATGTCTGGATCTGAGCAGTGTGATAGAGACAGAGAGACAGAAGCAGAAACAGAGACACAGAGAGCAAGCAGTGTGTACTTGTGTGGGAGGGGTGTAATGGTGTCTTCTTTTGTGTGCTAAAGTCAGCACAGTACCTGGAAAATTGTGCTTTTTGAAGAAGTTTTAAAAATGAAAAAGTAAGCATATAAATCTGAAAGGGGGAAAATTTAAATAATTACATTTATTGAAGTCTTCCTTATTTTTTCAACAGGAATTGGCCTATAAAATTGGCATGAGTTCTGCCCAAGTGACAATTTTCTTCACATGAGCTTTCTTCTCATGGCATTGCTCCCTCCTTGCCAGGTCAGCTTTTGCACTCTGGCTCTAACAATCTCAAATTGCTTACCATACCTCAGTATCTCTTGACGTAGTTTAGACATTATATTCTGGTCATTATTGTTATTTATCTGCTTTCTAAGACAATGCTTTTGTTTGTTTCATGTGCACAAGTGCTCGATTACATGTATGCATGTGCACTGAGTATGTGCAAGGCCCACAGAAGCCAGATGAGGGTGTCAGATCCTCTAGGGTTACAGTCAGTTGTAAGCCAGCATATGGGTGCTGAGAGCAGAACTCAGGTTCTATGGAAGAGGAGCAAGTGTTCTTCACTACACAGCCATCTCTCCAAGGCCCTATTCATTTGCTCTTAAGTAAATTGAATGAATGTATGGCTGGAAGGAAGATGTTTGCTTATAATGTAACCCAGTGCATTGGGCAGCTGGAACACTGCTTTCCCATAGCTTGTCTCAATTCATTTTGTGTTTCTATAACATAAAACCACAAGCCAGTCAGAATATAAGAATAATAAATTTCTTTCTTATAGATCTGACATGGAAACCTTGAGACTAAGAGGTTCATACATCTCAAGGGCTTTCATATGTCATCATCCAATGGCAGATGGCAGAAGAGGGAGGGAGGAAGAGAGCAAAGTAATACCTAACCCATTTTCATAAGAAGACTACTCACATGATAATTAACACACTCCCTCTATAACAACCTTAATTCATTCTCATCAGGGATCTCCTTCCAATACTCTTTCATTGGCTATTAAGTTTCTCATAAGTAAGCTCTCGGGGCCAACTTGGACAACACTAATGGCATCCCTCAAATCTCTCTAGTCTCAACTATTACTGACCTGGAAAGAAGCCTCCCAGAGTTAGGCCCAGCAGTCTTAGGACATATGTTCAATGAAGATCATGTTGATAGTGAAGTAGGTAGGGGTCATTTGCCCAGATGAAACCATTGATGTTACTGAAAATAAATGTTGATATCTGAATTGGTTCAGTATCTCTGGGGGAAATAAATAGAGCTAACATGCAAGAAAAAATGAAGCCAAAAGAAAACTCAGAGGCACCCCAAGAGACTTCTCTTTTTGTCGTCTGTTTGGGAAGAGGTGTAGGTAGTCAGTCTTCCATCTGCTGCAGAGACCAAGTTAAGCTTCCCTTCAGTAACTGAGGATGTGCCATGTGAGTGGCTCAAATCTTACCTAAAATCTTCCTCTCTACACTTACTGACATTTAGAAGCCAAACCCCATTACCTTAAAATTGGCTAAATAAGGTCTCTCCAGTTAATTCTGCCTATAAAACAATTTTCCTATTCAAGAATACTGAACACCGGACTCCATCTCTCATAATAAAGAGGTCATTAATTCTCTGCTACTGCTCATTATTCTTATTAACTATTCGCAGACTTTTTGCTGGAGGCAAAATGTATCTATTAGAGCCAGAAAATAAGGATTGCTAACATGCTGAGGCCAGCGTCCTCACCCAGGAACTCAGCAAAGCCAGGGACATTGGACTTCACCAGCTGGACTCTGCGTCTGTGCTGTCACAAGCCCAAGTGGGAAGGTAGATAGGCAGGCTGTTCGGAAGATGGGGCCTTTGTTTCCATACTTGCTTATGCAGGGCCCCTGTCTTGAATATACAGCAAAACAAGAATTTCAAGAGTAGAAGATAGCCATAGATGTTTATAGGTGGGTAGGTAGGTAGGTAGGTAGATAGATAGATAGATAGATAGATAGATAGATAGATAGATGATACACACATACATGCATGGTTGTATTTGTCAGAAAAATAAAAGATTCTGTAGGTGGTAGGCAAAAAAAGAAAAGACATGTTCTCACTTTTGAGTTTTCTATGAAATGTAAGATCATGAGAATATAGAGAATGAATGGTTCCTATGCAATTAATTTACCTAGTTTTTTTTAAAACCAATATTTCTGTTAAAAAAAACTCTATTAATGTGAAATGTGCTTTACATAACATAAATTTTTCCCATTTCAAATGTGAATGGCGGTAACTGGAGACTGTTCTGAAGTTAAGACTACATGCTGCTTTGCAGAGGGCTGGAGTTTGGTTCTCAGTAACCCCCACATAGGGCTATTTACAACAACCTTCGATTCCAGCCCCAGATGATCCAAAGCCCTCCTTGGCCTCCCTAGGCATCCATACATCTGTGAACATACAAATATTTAGATACACAACATACACGTGAGTATAGTACTAATAGTTAAAAAATAAATCTCCAAAATAGAAATATAGTAACTTTTATTGGACTTGAAAAATGATGGACATATCATGTCTTTTCTAAAACACTGTCCTTCTGTCAAGAAGATCCAGCTATCTAATCCATATCCCTGCTTTCTGTTCCAAGCAACCATTAATTAACCTCTCCACACATACCATGTAATATGCATTGACTTGATTCTTCTTTTGTATACTCCAAGAGTTGAGGTTCATCTGTGACATACAATATGGGATCAGCTTTTTCCTTTGTATTTCTGAATAGAATGAATATGACTGGAATAGATATGAATCTATCAGTTGCTGAAGCATTTTGGTACTTTCAAGTTTCAATTATCACCAATAACTGTATCTTGAACAAATATGGACATCCACTTATGGATTATTTTGTGTATATGTTTCTTTTTGTGGGATATATTTCCAGAAGTAAAACTGCTAGATTATATTATACTTTATTTTTTTACTTTTTAAGAAATCTGCAGGTTACTTATCCAAAGTGGTTATACTGTGTTGCATCCCCACTCAATACATGAAGTATTCTATTTTTCTATCTTTGTCAACATCTGTCCTATAATAGCTAGGCTACAAGTTATAAAGTGATGTTTTGTTGTGGTTTTAATTTACATTTCTCTGATGAACAATATTTTGAGCATCTCTTCATGTGCTTCTTCACCATTCAGGGGCTCTTTGAAGCGCTCTCTGTTCATAATCTCTGCATCCTTCTAAAATTTGAGTTGCTTCTCTGCCAGTAACTGAACCAAAGTACACTTTGTAAACTCTTGATGCAGTTCTTGATCAGATTTGTGCTTTGCAAATACTTCTTTCCTAACCTATTGCTTATCTTTTGATTGACTCCATAGGTTTGTTTGCAATGTAAAAATTTCACCTTTTGATGGATCCCAATTTATCATTGTTTTTATTTCCAGTGTCCTATCTAGAAAAAATTTCCTTAGCACATATCTTGAGAATTTTCTCTTCTTTACTGAAAATAGATTCTTTTCAAATACAATGTATTTTGATTATAGTTTCCCTTCCCTCTTCTCCATCTCCCCACCTATCCATTTGTGGAACATTTCCCTCTGTCTCTCATTAGAAATGAACAGACTTCTAAAAGATAGCAACCAAATATGAAAAATAAATTATAATAGTAAGCAAAAGCTTTCATACTAAAGTTGGACACAGTGACCCAACAGGAGGAAATGAGTTCCAAAAGCAGAAAGGAGAGTTAGAGAACCACTAGTTCTCACAGTCTGCACTTCCATAATAGTAAGCTAATAATTATAATATTTATGCAGAGGACCTGGTACAGACCCATGTAGACCCTGTGTGCTGTTTCAGCTTCTGAGAGCTGATATGTGCCTTGGTTAGTTGATTCAGAGAGCGCTGTTCTCCTGGTGTCCTGCATACACTCTGGCTCTTACATTCTTTTAGCCTCCTTCCACAGGATTCCCTGAGCTCCAATGTGAGGAATTTGATGGAGACCTCCTATTTAGATTCTTTCTTCACGTAAAGTCTAGCTGTGAGTCTCTAAATCTGTTCCCATCTGTTGCCAGAAGAAACCTGCCTAGTGATGACTGGATAAGGTACCAATTAGTATAGCAGAACATCATTAGGAAAGTTTTCTTCCTTTCTTTCTATTTCCTAGCTATTTTTTTCTCCTTCCTTCCTTTATTCCTTCCTTCCTTCCTTTCTTCTTTCTTTCATTGCACTGATAGTGTTTGTACCCTTGGTCTCTGGGTTATCTAGTCTAGTTCATAAATATCTAAGCAGTGCCAGATCCACATCCTTCTTGTGGAGTGTACCTTAGGTTAAACCAGACATTAGCTGGCTTCAGCCTCAAGTTCTGCACCTTCATTGCCCTAGCCTATTATGCAGGCAGGATAGATCGGAGGACAAAGGCTTTGTGGCTGGGGTGGTGTCTATGTGTCTCTTTCAGTATCCTGCAGAGCACCTTCCAACACTTAAAAGACTAGATTGTAAGGGTGAGGGCTCCATCTAGGCAACAGCTAAACTTCTCTGTGTTCAGTGAGTTCTGTGGTGTAGTCTTCAACAATTGTGTCTCACTGTCATTTTGCTGGGAGCGACCTTTTGTCTTAGCAACAGTCTAGGTTGTTTGGAGATTCCCATGGGACCCTCTTGGACAGCAACTCAACTGAATGGAAGCCAGTCCTTCTATTAGATTTGGCTGGCTCCAAGAAATGGCCATTTGAGACTCCATATCCCTTATTACTAGGAGTCTTCATTAGTCTTCATCTTCATAGATTTCAAGAAGTTTCCAAAGCACTAGGTTTTTATTCCCCCAAAAAGTTTCTTCCCAATTCTAGACAACTCCCTTGCAATCTGAACTTCTACCCCATCTCCCCCACACCTGATTTTCTACTCACAGTCCTACCTGCCCTCAGTCTGATCCTATAATCTGATATATTTCCTCCTCTCAAGAAGATCCTTGCATCTCCCAGACTCTTAATTTTTACCTAAGCTCCCTGGGCCTACCAACTATAGCTTGATCAACATTTGCTTAACATCTAATATCCCCTTATAAATGAGTACACACCATATTCATCTTTCTGGGTTTGAGCTACCTCATTCAGCATGATTTTTTTTCACTTTTATGTTTTTTTTTTTTTTTAACAGCTTAGTAGTACGCCACTGTGTAAATGCACCACAATTTCTTATCCATATATTTGTTGAGATGCACCTAGATTGTTTTCAGTTTCTGGCTATTATAAATAGAGCCCAAATGAGTACAGTTGAGGAAGTGTCCTTGTGGTAGGATGGAGCATCCTTTGGGTATATGTCCAGGAATGGTATAGCTGGGTCTTGAGGTAGATTGATTCCTAATTTTATGTGAAACCACCATATTGATTTCCATAGTTGCTGTATAATTTTGCACACTAACAAGTGATAGAGGAGTATTCTCTTTTATGCACATCCTCACCTGTAGGAACTGTTCCTTGTGTTGGTATTCTTAGTGACTTTGACAGGTGTAAGATAAAATCTCAAAGTGATTTTGATTTGCATTCCCTTGATGGCTAAGAATGTTAAACATTTCTTCAAGTGTTTCTCCATCATTTGAAATTTTTTTTGTTGAGAATTTTCTCTTTAGATCTGTTCCTATTTTTAATTGGGTTACTTATTTGTTTGTGTGGTTTTGCTATCTTGTTTCTTGAGTTCTTTGTCAGATGTGGAATTGATGAAAATCTTTTTTCATTTTGTAGGCTGCTACTTTGTCTGATTGGAGGTGTTCTTTGCCTTACAGAGGCTTTTCAGTTTCATAGGGTCCCATTTATTGTTGATCCTAGGCCCTGTGCTATCAGAAACTTGTCTCCTGTGCCAATATGTTCAAGGCTCTTTCAATTTTCTTTTCTATTGGTGTATCTGGCTTTATGTTGAAGTCTTTGCTCCATTTGGACATAAATATTGTATAGAATGATAAGTGTGGATCTATTTTCATTCTTCTATGTGTAGATATCCTAGTTAACCATTTGTTAACGATTCTTTTTTTCCCAGTATGTATTTCAGGTTTCTTTGTTTTAAAAATTCAGAAACAAATACTGTGTGTATTTATCTCTGGTGTCTAACTCAATTTTATTGATCAACGTATCTGTTTTTATGCCAATCATTGAAGTTTTATTACTCTATCTGTGTAATACAACTTGAAATCAGGAATACTGGAAAATCCAGCCATTCTTTTATTGTTCAGGATTGTTTTTTATTGTTTTTTGTTTTGTTTTGTTTTCCATGTTGGAATTTTGATGGGGATGGCATTGGATCTGTAAATTGCTTTTGATAAAATAGCCATTTTTACTGTTAATTCTAATAATGTGTTAGCATGGAATCTCTTTCCATCTTCTAATATCTTTTTAATTTTTTTATTTAAAAACTTGAAGTATTTATTATATAAATCTTTTCACCTGATTGGTTAGAATTACCCCAAGATATTTCATATTATTAGAGACCATTTAAAAGAGTTCTGTTTCCCTGATTACTTTCTTAGTCCATTTGTTGTTTGTTTATAGGAAGGCTACTGTCTTTATTTTTTTAATCAATTTTGCATACAGCAACTTTGCTGAAAGGGTTTATGAGCTGGAGAAATTCCCTGTGGAATTTTCAGAGTCACTTACGTTACTATCATATCATCAGCAAATAAGCATACTTGGACTTCTACTTTCCAGTTTGCATCCTCCATGATCTTCTTCAGTTAACTTATTGCTCTAGCTAAAACGTTAAGTACTATTTTTGAATAGCTTTGAAGAGAGTGCACAACTTTATATTGTTCCTGATTTCAATGAAATTGCTTTGAGTTTCTATTTAATTTGATGTTGCCTATAGGCTTACTGTATATTGATTGCCCATATTATGTTTAGGTATGTTCTTTGTTTCCCTAATTTCTCTAAGAGACTTTTATCATAAAAGGGCATTGGATTTTGTTAAAGGCCTTATATGCATCTAATGAGATGACCATGTGTTTTTTTTTTCTTTCAGTTTATTTATACGGTAGATTACATTTACTAAATTTTGTAAATTGAACTATTCCTCCATCATGGGATGAAGCCAACTTGATATGATGGATGATCATTGATGTGTTCTTTGATTTGGCTCGCAAATATTTTATTGAATATTCTTTATCTATGTTCATTAGAGAAATTGTAATTCTCTTCCTTTGTTATATCTTTATGTAGTTTGGGTATTAAGGTAACTGTAACTTCATAAAATGAATTGGGTAATGTTATGTTTCTATTTTGTGAAATAATTTAAAGAGCATTGGCATTAACTCTTTTTTGAAAGACTGATAGAAGGTTGTAATAAAACCATCTGGCCTTGGGGTTCTCTTAATGATTGCTTCTATTTCACTAGGGATTATTGGTCTAAATTGTTTGCCTGATCTTGTTTCAACCTTGATAAGTGGTATCCATCAAGAAAGTTATCCATTTTTTTTAGATTTTTTTTTTTCAATTTTGTTGGCATATAGATTTTAGAAGTCTGTCCTTTGATAGTTGTATTTTCTTAGTGTCTATTTTTATGTCACCAATTTTATTTATGATTTTACTAATTTGAATATTCTCTCTCTACCTTCTAGATAGTTTGGATACGATTTTGTCTTATCCAAATCTTGTTGATTTTATAAAAAAAAATTAAACTGCTTCATGGGTTATTTTTATTATTTTCTTTCTATTTTATTGATTTCAACCCTCAGTTTGATTATTTTCTGCCCTCAACTCCTCTTGGATTTGATTACTTAATTTTGTTCCAGAGATTTCAAGTGTGTTGTTCAGGTGCCTATATGAGACTTTCCTTTTTTTTTTTTTTTTTTTTTTTTTTTTTTTTTTTTTTTTTTTTTTTTTTTTTTTTTTTTTTTTTTTTTTTTTTTTTTTTTTTTTTTTTTTTTTTTTTTTTTTTTAATGTAAGCAGGTAGTGCAATGAACTTTCCTTTTAGTACTACTTTCATTGTGTCTCATAAGTTTAAATATGTTGTTTATTTTTTCCATTAAATTTTAGAAATACTTCCATTTATTTTGCTATTTCTGTCTTGACATGTTTTTCATCAGTAGAGTTGTTGGATTTCCATGAGTTCATAAGCTTCTTGTTGGTGATACCCAACTTTAATCGTGGTGGTCTGATAGGATGCCTAGAATTATATCAGTTTTCTGATATCTGTAGAGACTTGTTTTGTGATTGAGTACTTGGTCAATTTTGGAGAAAGTTTCATGAGGTATAGAATAGAAGCTTTGTTTTTTGTGTTTGGGTGAAATGATCTTAGATGTTTGATAGGTCCATTTGGTTTATAGCATCCTATACTACAATATTTCTCCATTTGGATTTTTTCTGGATGACCTGTCCATTGGTGAGTGTGGGATATTGAAGTGTTTAACTATTAATATGTGACAGTCAATATGTGATTTAAGCTGTTGTAGTGTTTCTTTTACACACTTGAATGTCTTTATGTTTGGGTCATCTTGGGGGATTTTTTTCCTTTAATTAGTATGTACTGTCCTTCCTCATTATGTTTGATTAGTTTTTGTTTAAGGTCTTTTTTGGTACATATTAAAATGGCCACACCAGATTGCTTTTTAGGTCCATTTTTGGGCCATATCTTTTGCTACTTGTCACACTGAGATATCTATCCTTGATGTTGAAGCATGTTTTCAGATGCAGCAGAAGGATGAATCCTGTTTTGTGTCCATTTTGTTAGTTTGTGTCTTTTTATTGAAGAATTGAGATCATTGATATTGAGACGGAGCAATGATCAATTATTATTGATGACTTTTATCTTGTTGTGATTGTCATGGTGGTGGTGGTGGTGGTGGTGAGTGTGTGTGTGTGTGTGTGTTCTTCCCTTATTTTGATTTCACTGGTGGAAAATTACTTATTTCTTATATTTTCAAAAGAGTACTTACCCTTCTTAGGTTGTAGTTTTTCTTCTAGCACCTTCTGTAAAACTGGATTTGTAGGTAGATACTGATTAAATTTGCCATCATCATGGACTATATCATTTTTTTTTTCATCTAGGGTGATTGAAAGTTTTGCTGGGTATAGTAGTCTGAACTGGCATCTAGGGTCTCTTAGAGTCTGGAGCACATGTGTTCAGGTGCTTCTGTGTTTTAGAGTCCCCATTGAGAATTCAAGTATTATTCTAATAGGACTGCCTTTATATGTTACTTGGTCTCCCCTTGTAGCTTTTTAGCATTCGTTCTTTGTTTTATGTGTTTAGTGTTTTGATTTTTGTATTCAGGGGGCTTTCTTCTCTGGACCAATCTAGTTGGTGTTCTGTATGCTTCCTGTATCTTTATAGATAGGCATATGCTTCTTTAGGTTAGGGAAGTTGTCTTGTATGATTTGGTTGAAAACATTTTCTGAGCCTTTGAGCTGGGCTTCTTATCCTTCCAATATTCTTATTATTCCCATATTTTCAATATTCTTAGATTTGGTCTTTTCACAATGTCCCAGATTCCCTGTATGTTTTGTGACAGAAATTCCTTTTTCAGTTTTTTATTGGTTTTTGAAAAAATCAATATCAAACATTATATAAAAAAGAAAAACATTCAGAAAAGACAACCAAAAAAAACACATACAGTAATAAAATTTCTCTTTTCTCTAAAATACATGGAACATAAAAAATAAAATCTAAAGCTTAACAAACTGTGGTACATCTATGCAATGGAACACAACTCAGCAGTAAGAAAAAAAAATGATATCCTAAAATTTTTAGGCAAATGGATAGATTTGGAGAATATTCTCCTGAGCGAGGTATCACAAACCCAGAAGAGTAAGCAGAGGATGGTACTCACTCATTAGTGGATTTTAAGGAAAAAACATTCTTTTTATTTTATTAAAAGATGATGGTGAATAATGTGATTTAAAACACACACAAAACAAAACAAAACAAAACTTCTGGTTTGTCTGTAGAAGGACTGCGTAGCAGAAATTTGTGGTGGCCATAGTACATCCATGGGCATTAGCTGTGACCTACTGTACTTTCTTCATTTGTAGCTGTGACAGAAGTTTTTATATTTAACATTTTCTTTGACCAATGTAGCTATTTATTCTTCTATCATATCTTCAAAGTCTGAGATTCTGTCTTTCACCTCTTGTATTTTTCGTGGGAAGCTTGCCTCTGTAGTTCCTCTTCGAATTCTCACATTTTTTGATTTTCAGAATGCTCTCAGTTTGTGTTTTCTTTATTGATTCATTTTTAATTTTGGGTCTGGAAGAGTTTTGTTTGTTTCCTTGCACTGTTTGTGTTTTCCTGAATTTCTTAATGAGATTTTTTTTATTTCCTTTTTAACTATTTTTATCATATTCATAAAGGCTGTTTTAAAGTCTTTACTTGTGATTTAGCTATATTGGAATACTCAAGGTCTGCTGTGGTAGGTTAGCTGGGTTGCAGTGGAGACATATCTCCCTGGTTATTTTTATGCGTTTATGCTGGCAGCTATCACAGCATCTAGATTTGGGATAATTATAAGCCTAGAATGCTGATTTCTGGATTTGTCTTTGTTGGACTAGTATTTGTTTCCTCTCTGGATTTTCAGAGAGTGTGATGGTTGTGTGTTGCCTGTTGTCCTGGTCTGAATAGCTAGTGTGTTCTTCGAAATGTCTCCTGGCACTGGAAGCTAAGTAATTGTGGTGATTTGGAAGAAAGAAGGTTGAAGAAGAAGGTCTTTGTATCCCTTGGGGATTGGGGTAAAAGATGAAAGAGAGACCACAGCAGGTTTTCAGCCTTAGAGTTAGGAATGAGACTGGGGTACTGGATTTCAGGAGCAGTAAGAGAGCTATCCATAAGTCTTCGGCATCTTTGTTGTCCTGGTATGGGAGACTTCTGTGTTAGCATGGGCTTCCTGCTAAGTTGGGTTGGGATGCAATGAGCAGTGGAGGGGAGGTGATTTAGGAAAGGGTGGTATGTGGGCCTCTAGGACATAGGGGTGGGAATGATGCTGGTCTTCAAGTGCAGCACTGGGGATGAGCATGCTGTATTGAGTCTGTAGGAACAAAACATGTTTGTGGGAAGCCTACTTGATTTTCTGGCAGGCATGGCCTGTGGTTTAGCAGATTGTCCAGTATTTTATCTTAATATCACTCATGAAACATTTTATCTCATAAGTTTGTGATTATATTAAATTAACTTTTGTGGATAATGTAAAGTGAAGGCTTAGGTCCATCTTTTCCATGTCACTATGTAGCTAATCCAGCACCATTTGATGAACGTTATAGTTTTACCAGTGAATTAATTCACCTGACACTTTGTAATCTACTGATGGTAAAGACAAAGGCTAATATCTGGGTTCTAAATTTAGCATTTTCAGCAAACTAATAACTTAAATCTCACTATGCTAAATTTCCAAACAAGGAAGCAAGAAAGTTTGGTTTGCTTCTGTATAGCGGGATGATTATAGAAAACACTGCTGTTCAGTGTGTTTCAATTATAACAGCATTTCAGTGATGAAACATTTTCCCTTACACATAATCTTTCTTTTCAGAAACTCTAAAGTATCAAAACTATTATTATAAGATGTTTTCCTATTTTATAAAAATTGTAGGAAGCTGTCTTTTTGTAGTACGCTCCAATTATTATGATAGTGAAAGTGCATTTGTCTTTATCCTTAAGATGAAAATGTATTCTAAAGTGTAGTGATATTTTGTGTATGGTATAAAGAAATAAAGCTTGCATGAAGATCAGAGGACAGAGCCAATTAGAGGTTAGCTATTGAGCCCAGGGCCGTAGTGGCACACATCTTTAATCTCAATATTTAGAAGCTCATGCCTTTTCTTTCTATTTGGGAGACACACACACATATCTTTAATCCCAGCACTAGGGAGGTGGAGACAGGAAGTCATATGACTGAACTGAGAAAGAACTATAAGGTGAGAGTAGACCGGAGCTCAGTCTTTTCTGCCTGAGGATTCCTTAGAGGTAAGAAATCTCTCTAGTGGCTGTGGCTGGCTTCTGTAGTCTTTTACCCTAATATCTGGCTCTGGCTTTATTAAGATCACTTAGGATTAATACTACACTGAAATAATTTTTAAAGTGGGAAATAAGATTAAGTACTTTAGGGAGTTGATGCTATGTCTATTTTTCAAACCAACAGTGGAAGGTTCTCTCCTGGGGCATTTTTTTAATCTTTTTTTTATTATTATGAATAAAGAAGTCATATTTTCTATCCTTGTATATCCTTATTCAAGGTCCCTTCCCCCACGCACCACATCAGGTTATTCTCTCTTCTCCCCATCTCCCCATCCTCCCATGGGCAGGCGATCCCAAGGTCCCAAGGTCCCAATATTGCTTAGTTCAGCCTCCACTCCTGGCAAATCCAGTTTTCTCCCCACAACATTAAGACTGAGTCAGGTGTTCCTCTAGTCAGTCCAAGGTGTTTCTGATGCCAAGCTGTTCAGTGGTTGTGGTTTGCAGCTTTGGAGCTTGGGCATGCTTTTCCTGTTTTTTCTTTTCTTTACTTCTTTCCTTTTTTTTTTTTTTTGGTTCAGAGTGAATACATTCCCTGCTTATCTTTCTGGGTTTGTGATACCTCACTCAAGAGGATATTCTCCAAATCCATCCATCCATTTGTCTGCAAATTTTAGGATATAATTTTTTTCTTACTGTTGAGTAATACTCCATTGTGTAGATGTACCACAGTTTGTTAATCCATTCTTCAGCTGAGGGGCATCTAGGTTGTATCCAGGTTCTTGCTATTACAAATAATGCTGCTATGAACATAGTTGAGCTAATGCCATTGGAGTGCTACTGTGCATCTTTAGGGTATACACCCAGAAGTGGTATTGCTGGGTCCTTGGAGAGACTGATTCTCAGTTTTCTGAGAAACCATCATACTGCATTCCAGAGTGACTAAACATTCTTACATTCCCACCAACAATGGAGGAGTGTTCCCCTTGCTCTGCAACCTCTCCAGCATAGGCTGTCATCTGTGTCTTTTATCTTAGCCAATCTGAAGGGTGTCATGTGGTATCTCAAAGTTGTTTTGATTTGCATTTCTCTGATGGCTAAAAATGTTGAGCACTTTTTCAAGTGCCTTTCAACCATTCATAATTCTTCTGCTGAGAATTCCCTTTTTAGATCTGAACCCCATTTTTTGATTGGGTTATTCAAGGTTTTGGGCTCTAGATTCTTGAGTTCTTTATATATCTTAGAGATCACTCCTCTATCACTTGTAGGGTTGGTGAAAATCTTTTCCCATTCTGTAGGCTGTTGTTTAGTCCTATTGACAGTGTCCTTGGCTTTACAAAAGCTTCTCAGCTTCAGGAGATCCCACTTATTGATTGTTGATCTTAGTGTCTGTGCCACCCATGTTATATTTAGGAAGTGGTCACCTGTGCCAATTCGTAGAAGTCCACTTTCTTTTCTATCAAGTTTAAAGTGGCTGGGTTTATGTTGAGGTCTTTGATCCACTTGGATTTGAGTTTTGTCCTGGGGCATTTTTTAAATGTCTTTTTAAGTTAGTGCACACAGATTGCTGAAAATAGTGAAGTGATTAAACCTAGGCTTTGAATTCTCCAGCCACAGGTCCTCGGTCACATTGACAATACCAGGGATGCTGAGTTCCCTCCTATGAAGGCATTTTAAATAAAAAATGTGTGGGTTACTCCCATAACATTCATACTATTGTTGCACAAATGGATGTTGGTGCCAAGCTGGTTACCATTTCTGCATCTCTTCACCCTCATCTCAGAAGCTCTGGTTGCAGTGAATGTTTGTTAATACTGTGACTCACAACTAGTCAAAATACAGAGAGTAAATGATTGTAGAGTGCTTATCTCCAAATGGGACATCTATATTAGGCCTCTCAAAGGCCCAGGGAAAATAGAGCAAGAGGAGATGGAAACATTGTAGAAACTAGTAGCTGAGGAGGACATCTGTGCAGTAATGTCTTCTGACTATGACAGTGCTGTCTCATTCCTATGCTCATAACAGCTGTGTCTGTCTATACAGGAACTCACAAAATCACATTAGCCCATATTACAGCACAGGGGAGGGCCTTAAAGGTTCTCCTGCTTCTAAAAAACTTGTGGTTGATGGCTGCTTGGGGAGGGATTATCAGTTTTCTTTAGGGGTGTGGTAGCTGCTAGATAGCCCATTTTCCATCTGGTAAGTGATGTTACTCATGCCCACATAGGCAGCACTATTTGAACTCAGTATTCTTTTAAAAGTGGATATGAAGTTGAGTGGTGGGTATGATCTGGCATCTAGAGAAGTTAGAGGGCAGGGGGAAATATGACCAAAATACATTGAAGCTCTCAAGGAATAGGTAAAGATAGTACAATTTAAATAAAGAGATAATTAACCCTCATAGATATTAATTAAAAAATGCATATAAATATCCAACAGATACATTAAAAAACTTTCAAAAAACTAGTCATCAATGTTAATCAAAAACAAAACAAGATATCAATCAATTCTAGTAATGACTATTATAAAAAAGACTAATGTAACCAATGTTGACTATGATGTAGACACAGTGATGAGTAGACAGTATAATGCTTCTTCAGAAAGGTAAACATAGAATTACCACATGATTCAGCAATCTTACTAACAAGCATGTATCCAAAATAAACAAAATTAGCATGTTAAAGAGACATCTGTGTCTGCCTTTTCCATGGTATCATTACTCACAATAGTTAGAAAGGGAAACACTTCTACCAACTGGAAAGCAGACGAAAACTGCATGTATACAATGGAACATTCATCAGCCACAAAAGAATGAAAATCTATCATTTCTAACAACATGGGTGGAGCTGTAGTTTTTGTGATAAGTGAAACAAGCTAGACAAAGAAACACAAGATTAGTAACATCTCGTCCTTGTGAATCAAACATGTTAATCTCATGGGAGCTGAGAGCAGAGTGGTAGTTACTAGAGGCTGAAGAAGGTTAAAGTTAGTTCTGAGTTGCAATAAAATGAAAACCCCCAAATTCTGGTGTGCCAGTTGCCAATAGCTCCTCAACAAAGGTGTGGGACTTCATGAGTCCCTCCCTCATCCATTGCCTTGATTTTATGAAGGTTTTGTGCATGCAGTCACAGCTGCTGTGAGTTAGTGCATTCAATGGCCCCATCATGTCTGCCATATATTCTCATGCTGCAAATATAACTGCCTTCTGTAGTCTTTCGTCCCTCTTCTGTGATGATCCCTGAACCTTGGAGGAGGAGAACGTGATACAAATGTCCTATGCAGAACTGGTCTATCACCCCAGAATTTCTTATACAAATTTAATAGTTGTCTTTGTGTTAATCATTATTATTGCAAAAAGAAGCTTCTCTGATAAGGGTTGAAAGATTGTACTAACCTAATGGTATAAGATAAAACTTAGAGGTTGTATCTTACACATTTTTTAATGTTATGGGCATAGTTTAATACTATGTCTTTATAGCCAAATACCAGTACTAAGTCTCCACAAGGGCCTATGACCAAGCCTGTCACAGGGTTTTTGCCCAGTTAATGGTAGAAGGCACAAATACAAGTTCTGTCTTTTAATTTTTAAATTTAGTCAGATTTCCTGGTTACTCCAATACCATATCTTTGTTAGCCAGTCAGTATTATGGCTTTCAAGGTTCACAGCTGGTGAAGATTAATGATTACTTTTCCACTATGGTAGTGTGCAAAGAACCTGTCAGCACTTTATAATTTAGCCAGTAGGGATGAAGCTTCATTTTAAAAGTTTTATTATAAAGAAATAATCTTTATTTAAATAATATATATAAATATATTTATGTATCCAAACTTCACATTATCCTATTAGCACTTACATTTACGTTTTTGAGTACCAGTGAAAAAAAGAAAATATTATTTTAAAACCTCCTCATAACAAATCAGTAATTTTCTATTCTTATGCCTTTCTGACACAAATGATTAAATTTTTGTCTTTGTTTCTGCTTTTCTAAACCCTTTTTGTCTATAAACCACCCCTGTGCTTAGCTCATTAGAACACTTGTTTCATTATGTGAAACAAAGTATTCCCTAGCTCTGAGTTGAAAACAAAGTAAATTAAATTATCCAACTAAATTCTATTCATTTTTTTCTTTGACAGTATTGATAAACTAATCAAGAATTTGGGGTGTATGTTTAGTGATAGTTTTATCACTGTAAAGGATGTCCATTATCTTTTACTATTAGGAAAGATAATTTAGACATACAAGTTCCCCATTCCTTATTTAGTCATTGATAACTCCAATTAATGTATAACTTTTTTGCTCATTTATTTACTTAAACAATAAGTTGTTATTGAGCTTCTGCTCTTGGTAACAGGGATTTATGATTTGCTTTCAGGTTTGACTCAGGATGATCTTTCCATTAGTTTCCACTCTCATTTTCTGGCAGACATCAGTTGGACCACATGTTCCCAATTACCTGTCCCATTGTTTCTTCCTTCCTGCTTCAGCAGGACAGGGCTCAGAAGTCACAAAGACACTGGTTTTAAAAGCAACAAGAACTATAAAATAAGCACCAGGCCTGAGGCAAAAACCTGTCTCCAATCGTGACATCCGTCTTGATTTGTTACTTCACATCTGTTCTCATGCTTGGCTCTATTTCTTTAGTTTCTGGATATTGGCGTTGTGTTAACTACCTGCTTTCTTCACTGGTTTCTTTTAAATTTCTCCCTCTGTGTGTGTGTGTGTGTGTGTGTGTGTGTGTGTGTGTGTGTGTGTGCGTGCGTGCGTGCGTGTGCGCGCGCGCGCGCGTGCGCGCATGCGTGTTTCCTACTGTGTAGTGTGTCTCTTTCCTTTATCTTGACTTGTTTGGACTGGGTACATTTCTTCTAAAAGATGCATTCTGTGTAGATATTCAATTCAGTCCAAACCACTAAAGATTTGGCTATGACAATAAACTGGCTTGTTCTCTAGAAACTTTGTTTTTGACATGTCATCTGCTACCATTAATATTCCTTAGGCTCAGGGCCCATAGGTACAGTGATCATCACTTTTTTGCAACTATGACAGATGTCTTACAATTAGCTTTCATGAAGAAAAAGTTTTTTGCTCAAAAATTTTAAATATCAGTTTATTATTGTTTGACCCCAGACAGGACATGACCCAAAGGCCATGGTTATGAAGAAGAACAATAAAGAAGTCTAGATTCCTATCATCCATTTTCAGGCATTCCGCAATAACCTAATGACTTTTGGCCTCATTTTCCAAAAGTTACATTGTCTCCTCAGACCATCAAGATGATTGTGAACTCTTCAAAATATGGGCCCAAGGCAGACCTTTCAAATTTTAACTTAATAATTATATTAGTGTCCTGTGTTGATATAACCAAATACCCAAGACTCTGGGTTTTATAAGAGTTTTATTTGGTTCTTGATTTTTGTATCTGAATGGTCCAAGTGTGTTAGTGCCAGTGTTCTAGTGAGCTTAGTTTTGCTCCTGACTTTGGATAAGTAACTGATATGTGATGTCTTTCTTTTTTTTTTTTCTTCTTTATTTTGTATTTATCAAAAAAAACAGTAAAAAGAATTTAAAAAAAAAAATGCCGAAGAGTTAACAATAACTATACAGAGGATAATAATCATAAGCATGGCTTATCAAGGGTAGAAATGCAAATAAGATTACTACACATATATTTTCTTTGTGTTCAGCTTTCCCTCTGAATTTTTTTTTCCATCCCTGTATATCCTTATTGAAGGTCTCTTCCCCCTCCCAACACATCTGATCATTTTTCTTCTCTGCAACTCCCCATCCCCTCCCTTGGCAGGGAGCCGACAGTCCTATGGTCACACTGGCCCAACAATG